>KV011196.1:162458-177308 GCA_001598015.1 Dorcoceras hygrometricum | reverse complement strand
AGTCAAGAGGCAGCAGAGAGAGACAGGGAACGAAGAAGAAGAGAGGCAAAGTCTTTGAAGAGGAGGAGAAAAGATTAAATTTTCTTTCTGCTGATAATTTTTGTACACATCCTATGTACAATTTTTGTTGGTTAATGAAAATTGTTTTCCAGTAGATTGTGTGCAATTTATTTTTGCATATTTTGTTTGTCTCGGCTGCTGAAGGTTTTGTCATCACCAAAAAGGGGGAAATTGTTAGAACAATATTTATTAAGTTTTGGTGATAACAAAAAGACAAAATGGATTGATCGATCAGTTGTCGCATTCTACAAGTGCTATTTCAACAGCAGCAGTTATTCGTGAAGATTCAGCAGATGGTATTCGATTTGAGTTCTATCGTGTTTTGCTAAGGATTGATAAACGACGGCGTTTTGATAAGTTGGAACGACGTCGTGGAAGTGCACAGTATCGTTTCAGCAGTTGAAGATTTCAGCAGATACTTTCTTAGAAGAGTTCAGCAGTTGGTTAAGTCTATTTGTTGAAGAAAGCTATACGACAGCGTTTGATTTAGTTGGACGACAGCGTATTGATTTGCTCTAACAATTCAGCAGAAGCGTTCTTTAGAGATTTCAGCAGATGCTTTGTTTCAGCAGATGGCTACAGTGACTCAAACCAGCAGATGCTCTACTTGGTGTTTACCAGCAGATATATTTCGAAGATAGCAAAACGGCGTCACTTGAATAAGTTGACACGACATCGTTTTTGCTAAAGGAATCAGCAGATGGAAAAATGCGTTTGTATATCAGCAGATGAATTCTTCCAAGCGTTTTTCCAGTCGAAGTTTTTGACAACGACGATGGATGTAAGTGCTGATTTCCAAAGTAATTTCAGGCGCAAGCTCTAAGTATTTGAAATACGATCGATTGCTTTCAAAGAAAAGATTTGTTGGATCGTACAGCTGCCTGGAATGAAGGGAACAAGTTAGGTAATATTTAGGGTGAATAGTACAGTGTACAGTGGCCGTTTCTCTATGCTTGCACATAAATGGAAAGAAGACAAATTGGCTCTGTGGATGAGCGTTTGACCTTGCAGTGGAGCAGAGATTACGGTGTACTATTTTGGCAGTAATTCAAACGGGATTTATTTCCTTTGGAGGATTTAATGTTACCGTTGCAGTCGAAGCCTATAAATATCAGCAGAGGCTTTGAAGAACATATATCGCTTATTATCATTGCTGTAACGCTGCCAAAATTCAAACAGAGCTTTCTCTTCGTTGATATTTCAAAAAGCTCAGACTCGAAGAACATTTCGTTTTGATCTTCATTAGATAAACATTCGAGTCAATCTTCTGGTTATTCATTTGTTGATACCAGAAGATACTTACAGTCTCTAGCTTCGTGTTCTCATTGATATATTTGAAAGAGTCTGTAAACGAACTGTCTTTTAAGAAGTTCGTAAAACGTTCAAAATACTGTAAACCAGCAGCGATGTCTGCGTCAAGTTGTGTTGTAAAGCGCTAGGAGTTCTCGTAGCTGCGGGTTACGGGAGCGGGTGTTTGTAGAAAGGCTACACGCATCAAAGTATTTTAGTGCTACCTTCCGAGGAGGAAGAAGGGGAGACGTAGGATATTTATATCCGAACTTCCAGAAACAAACACTCGACTCAATCTCTTATTTACGCATTTATTTTGTGTTGCGCTTAGTTCATTGTTCACAAACCAATCGGCCTATTTCCGCACATATTTTGTTGGCTGAGAAGTTTGCTTATAACTGAGAACCAAACTTTTTAAAAGAACTTTGAAATAGAAAAATCGAAGGAGTTCATTCAACCCCCCCCTTCTGAACTCCTATTTGCTTAGTGATCCTATTTCCGGGGACCATCACTGTGTTAGCTCTGTCGTGTGGTTCAGGTGGTTTTGTTGTTTTTGAAGATGCTTCCTTGAATGGATTGGGTTGTGTGTTGATGCAGAATGGTCGAGTCATTGCATATGCCTTTCGGCAGTTGAAGCCGCATGAGACTCGTTACATAGTTCATGATTTGGAGTTAGCAGTGATGCAGAATGGTCGAGTCATTGCATATGCCTTTCGGCAGTTGAAGCCGCATGAGACTCGTTACATAGTTCATGATTTGGAGTTAGCAGCAGTGATTTTTCTTTGAAGATTTGGCGCCTCTACCTATTTGGTGAGCAATTTGTGGTGTACTCCAACCACAAGAGTCTTCAGTATCTGTTTTCTCAGTCATATTTGAATATGAGACAGCGTAGATGGATGGAGCTGTTAAAGCATTTTGATTGTGAGATCAAATATCAGCCTGGGAAGATGAATGTAGTTGCTGAAGCATTGAACAGAAAGGCTCAAGTGGCGATGCTGGCTTCGATGCAGATTTCGAAGGTCCATGAGCATCTTAGCACTACTGGTTGGAGGTTTTACCCCGCTGAGGATTATGTTCTGGTGTCTTCTTTGCAAGTTGAGCCACAGATTGTTTCTAGCATTAGAGCAGCTCAGAGGACTGATCCATCCATCCATGAGTTGAAGCTGAAGGTGAGAGCTGGACAGTCGGAAGACTATACTGTCTCTTCTTATGGTTGTTTGAGGTTTCGTGGCAGGCTTGTTATTCCCAATCTGATTGATTTGAAGGAAAAGATCTTGCGAGAAGCTCACCGCAGTAGATACAGTGTCCATCCTGGTGCAAGGAAGATGTATCATGCCTTGAAGCAGCATTACTGGTGGGCAGGTTTGAAGAGTGATGTTGCTGATTTTGTAGCCCGATGTCTGAATTGTCAGCAATTCAAGGCAGAGAGGATGAGACCTGGTGGTCTGTTGCAAAGTCTGGAAGTGCCCCAATGGAATTAGGAGCACATAGCTATGGATTTTGTCACGCATTTGCCTCGTTCAAGCAGAGGTTGTGATGCGGTTTGGGTTGTGATAGACAGATTGTCGAAATCTGCGCACTTCATTTCCTACAACATTGGGTTGTGATAGACAGATTGTCGAAGTCTGCGCACTTCATTTCCTACAACATGAGCTATTCCTTGAAGAATATGGCGAAGTTGTACATAGATTTTGTGGTGCGTTTGCATGGTGTGCCAGTTTTGATTGTTTCAGATCGTGATCCTTGATTTACTTCCAGGTTTTGCAAGAGTTTGCAAGCAGCTTTGGGAACTATATTGGCTATGAGTACAGTGTATCACCCCCAAACAGATGGCCAATCTGAGAGGACTATCCAGATTTTAGAGGATATGTTGAGAGCTTTTGTGATGGACTTCAGTGGTAGCTGGCAAGACTCGTTGTATTTGGTTGAGTTTTCCTATAATAACAGCTATCAATTCACGATTGGCATGGCACCATTTGAAGCTTTGTATGGCAGAAAGTGTAGATCGCCAGTGTGTTGGGAAGAAGTGGGGGAGAAGCAGATGTCTTCCCTAGAATTTGTGCAGCAGATAAGAGATCAGGTGGACTTAATTCGCCAGAGAATGAAAGCTGCTCAAGATCGCCAAGCTAGTTATGCGAATAAGAGGCGTAGGCATTTAGAATTTGAGGTTGGTGATCTAGTTTTCCTTAAGGTTTCTCCTTTCCGCAGTGTTATGAGATTTGGTCTCAAGGGAAAGTTAGCTCCTCGCTATGTTGGTCCTTATGAGTCCCTAGAATTTGTGCAGCAGATAAGAGATCAGGTGGACTTAATTCGCCAGAGAATGAAAGCTGCTCAAGATCGCCAAGCTAGTTATGCGAATAAGAGGCGTAGGCATTTAGAATTTGAGGTTGGTGATCTAGTTTTCCTTAAGGTTTCTCCTTTCCGCAGTGTTATGAGATTTGGTCTCAAGGGAAAGTTAGCTCCTCGCTATGTTGGTCCTTATGAGATCTTAGAGAGGATTGGTCATTTGGCTTATCGGATGTTGTTGCCACCAGATTTGTCCTCCTTGCATGATGTGTTTCATGTTTCGATGTTGAGGAAATATGAGCCAGATCCCTCGCATGTGTTGAGAACTGACGAGGTGGAGTTAATTCGGACTTTGAGATATGTTGAGTGTCCCTTGCAGATCTTGGATAGAAAAGAGAAACAGCTGAGGAACAAAACCATTCCCTTAGTGATGGTTCAGTGGAGCAAGCATGGTAGAGAAGAAGCTACTTGGGAACTGGAAGAGAAGATGCAGCGTGAGTTGCCGCATCTGTTTGAGTAGATGTTACTTTTGTTCCAGTAGTTGGTTGCTTGTGTTTCTTTCCTCAGATATCTTGAACTCTTGTTTTGGAGTTGATTGATTTCGAGGACGAAATCCTGTTTTAGTGGGGGAGAGATGTGAGACCCGAAATCTGATGAGATTAATTGAGTTAATTAATCGGGTTTTAATGAGATCAGCTTTGAGTTGTTGAGCTTGGAGAAGCTATCGGGTTTTTTTTAGCCGTTACAACAGTTCTGGAGATTTTGAGTTTGGCGCGGAATCTGTTCAGTAGAGAATGTTGGGTCATCGCTGAATGTTAGCGTTCAGCAGTGATGATGTCAGCAGTTGTCGCTGGGTGGTTGTGTTCAGCAGTCGTAGCAAGATCTGTTGTCGTTGAGCAGTAGAGAGCACGCTAGCGTGTTTTCAGCAGTGAGTAGCTATACGTCGTCGTTTGGATTAGTTGGAACGGCAGCGTTTTGGATTAGCGAAGAAGACACAGCTGTGAGTTGCGTTAGCGTCAGCTGTGTGAGAGATCTATTGTTGCGTTGCGAACAGATGTTGGTTAGTGTTAATCAATGAATAGCGGGTGACGTGTCCAGTTGCGACAGTAATTCTCTGCGACGTCGTTTGAGTTAGTAATGATCGCTGTCGTAGCGTATAGTGAGATCTGTTGCAAGATCTGTTTGCGAGCGGGAATATCCGTTGCGATAGTTTAAGTATTGGTGGATACTGTTCTTTCAGCAGTGATCACCTTTGACTTATATTAGAGGACTTGGTCTTCGATTTGAGTATCCAGTTTCCATACTTAGAATATTTCTCGATTGCCAAATTTTGTCGCGATACCCTAGCTACTATTCTCCGAACCTTATCTTCTTCGATTGCCGGCGGTATACAGCTCTGATGAGAGTGAGAGTGGTAGCGTTGGACTCCTCTTGCTGAGATGCTTCGTTTGGATATTGTTTTCGAACGTTTGCTTGAAGCTGGTGAGGTGTGCGAAGACATCTCCCTTGTGTAGTCTGTTAGCATAAGCGTCGGATTTCGCTCCTAGCTTGTTGGGCTAAGTAAAGTTCCTGCCTTTGAGCTTTGTTTAGAGCTTTCTATTGAGTTAGAGAGGTAGGGTAGCACTGGTGGAGTTCGTAACTCCCAGCTGCTGTTTTCTGTGCTATGGTCCCTGAGGAATTGTGTGTTACCGTTGAGCAGGTGGTAGATCTGTGTGATCGGGACGTCATTGTGGCAATCTGCTGTAGTAATTGTTGCACAGAGAATTGAGGTACGGATGTGAGCTTGTTTACAGCTTAGGATTGAGCATGGATTATGTGCTTTGCTGTGTATGCTCTGTGCTGTTATCGTTTGTGCATTGTATTGATATCAGCTGTTGCATTTGCATACACGCATTATCCTGTTGAGCTCTGTTTTGCTAGCTATGCCTGTTCTGTTGATTTGAGAATATCAGGATGTTGTATTCGAGGACGAGCAGGTAGTTCCCGTATACCTCGCAGGCGAGCGGGTAACTCCCGTACCTCATCTCCCTGCTGGGTTTGTTAGCCGCTATGAGCGGAGTGGGTAGCTCCCACATCTCATGAGTGGGAAACAGAAGGTGGAGCTGTCTGTTTAGCATCTGGTATGGTGTACTGGAGATGAGTGGGTAGCTCCCATGTGCTCAGTATACCCGTGGCCACTGATTATCGTTACTTTGATCAGATCTTGCTGTTGATATGTTGTTGCGATCCTTTGGCTCCCTGCTTTCGGTTGTAGCCTTGATCCCTTGCATAGCATTTGCATATTTATCTGTTGCTTTTATTATGCTGTTTATGCTGCTCTCTGTACTGGGGTTTGACCCCCATGTCCCTCTGGGGCTTGTGTATTGTTGCCTGTATGTGTTTTCAGGTTTCCCAAGTTTCTCTGCTGGTCATTGCTTTGACCCAGCTGGAGGTGCCCCTGGAGGTGGATAGAGTGTTCCAGTTAGCGTATAGTATATATGTATTAGTACTGTGAGCCGGGGAATGCCTGTGCTTGTGTGATTGTGTTATCCGTTGTACTGATATATGTATTTGTTTAAATGCTGTAATGTTGAACTGAGTGTTTGTAAAATACTGGGATTACTTTGAGTATTGTGTAATTTAAATTATATGTTTTAAACCGTCAGGACTAAAGCGAAAATTTTAAGCCACTTTTTGTATGCTTACGCTATTGTTTTGCGTGGTTTAACTCTGAATAGAGCACGAGGCTTGACAAGCTACGTTGGAGACCGAAGTTGATATGCATAGTCTTTACCCAGACCTGTTTGGTAAGTAAATTTCGAGGACGAAATTTCAATAAGGAGGGTAGAGTTGTAGCTCCCCAAAATCCATAGGACCACAATTTCATCCCTTTTATTTAAAGGGGTCATTTTGATATTTCTAAATCTCAGATTTCAGCTTTACGTTTATTTTAATTTTTTTAAAAGGCTGATTTCAGATTTCAGACTTGAGACACGATGCGGAGGTTTCTAGGCAGATTTCGCCTCAAGCACAAGACAGGAGCAGCTTGCTGATTATGTTCGAAAAATGCTTTTAAATTGAGCAAATTGTTCTCTTCAAAATTCTTTGGTAAAATTCCACATTTAAAATAGTAGATGGGAGCTTTTTATAAATCTTTCAAAAAGGACAAATAGTTGGTAGGAATCCCATGCCTACTCGAGTGTTTTCACCTAATGACAATCATGCTCTTTTATATGATTATTTACGTGAAGCTAGAGTTCACTTTCATTCGAAATAAAATCTTTCATCTTCTTAAAACTCTCTGGAGCTCGTCGTAGTGCTTGAGGAGGAATTCTGCAGGAACCAGCTGCCTCTGTGCATCCAGTGTTAAGGCAAGTAAAAGCTGATCTTGGCTACGCCATTTCAAGCATATATTGATTTTCCTCAGTTATGTTTGCTTGCCTACTTATGTTAAAGATATAGCAATGTTCAAGAATGTTTATGAAAATGAAAGATCGGGTTCATTGTTGTTTTCTTTTTTAAAAGAATCCCAGTATGTTTTTAAGCGCAGAGGTTGATGTGTTTTTAAAACATTGAGCATTCAGGTTCTAATTCCTTGAAAGATTATAAACTTCTTCCTGGTGAATGGCGACGTCTGGACTTGACTCCAAGTAATTGGTGATGCTGGTCCAATCAGGATTTTTGTTCCGGTTATGTAGGCGGAGATGGTATTTTGGGTGTCTTCGAGATGTTGCAGCACTAGTTCCATCGCCAAGTCTGTTTTCCCATGCTAATAACAAGACTCTATATTCAAATTTGAAGATCCCATGTCAAGTCTGCCTTGTAGATGTCGAATCTGTTTCGCTCTTAAAACACTGTTCCTGCAGTCAAATCTGATTTTTACGCCATCAGTACCATTTCGTTAGTGAAGTCTGTTTCTTTAAAGCTGGTGATATACCTTTTCTTCCGTGGTATCTGTTTTACTCGATAGCGCTCCCCACCCCCACCCCCGCGGGGATCGGTTCGGGGACGGGGACCCCCATCCCCGCCTCTAATATTAAATAGATAATAAATATATATTATTTATTATTCTATATTCATTAATATAAATTTAATATTACATATTATTGTTACTCAATAGTATATTATTAAAAAACAATATATATATATGCATATAAATGTTATTAATAGATTATTTAGGTTTGAACATTTTTAGTCATCTAAATATGTAAGAATAAATAGTAATATGATTTCTATTGAACAATAATAGTAATATTAAATAATAATAGTAATATTATTTTTATTATATATATATATACACATTATCGGGGCGGGTTCGGGGGGTTCGGGGATGGGTGTGCTATTACCATCCCCATCCCCATTTGATTCGGGGATAGAAAAAATTCCCCATACCCGCCCCGTTTCGGGTTTTCCCCGTGGGCCCCCAAAACCGCGGGAAAAATTGCCATCCCTAACTATTCCTTTATTCTACATCTGTTTTAACATTAGCGATAGCATAGTCGAATCCGTTTCTAGGACTAAGATCAGTTTTTGCATATTTTCGTTAATCTGTCTTCACTTCAGCGATAAGTCCCCAGTAGTCGAATCTGATGCTCAGTGATATTTTAAAGAGACGAGTTTCAAAATGTAGTGAACCCGATGATGCTCAAATATGATTTCAACCAGATATGAGTTTAAAGGAAGAAATGTTTAGTTTTAAAGGATTTATGGCGTAGATAACAGACAGTCATAAAGGAAGGGTGAGCAGCTGTCAAGCCAGTTGCCCCTTCATAAAGAAAGGGTGAGCAGTCGTCGAGCGTGTCGGTTGCCCCTTCATATAGGGTTTCATGCCATAAATACTGAATTCAGAAGTAACTTGATCAAGTGCCAAAGGATCTAAGGAGAGCTTCTAAGCCATAAATCACAAGAAAATCATGATGAGATCTAGGTTATGTCCCGAATCTGTTTTACGAAAGATGTTTTAAGTTAAATGCCTTCCTTTAAACTAGTTATGTTAAGATGTAAAATGTCTGCCTACATTAAGTGAATTTGTTATCCTCAGATTTTACTTGCTGAGCCCCTAGGCTCAATAGCTTTTAAAAGGTGCAGGTGAGACATATCTGGGGCGGGCGGGCGGGCGGGCGGCGGGAGCTGAACCAGCTGTGGTGATTATGTTTATCAATGGCCGATGTTTTCCGTGCAGCTGTTGTTGCTTTTGATCTTTTGACAAATCTGTATTAGATCCATTACAACAATGATTGAATTCATATAGAATTTCATATGTTGTAATATCGCACTTTGCATTTTATATCAACTTGTGGTTCGGATCTGTTTCCGCTATTTATTATTTGGCGTCAAGTGTGAGGACTAGAACTTGTTAAGTACGATTTATTAGCTAATCGGATTTATATTGGGATTAGCTACTTGAGTTTCTGATTATCGGGTGAAACCTGCACGGGATTTGGAGCTATTTTGGTGAGATTTTTCATCGGGATCTGACTCCAGTAAGAATCCATATTTGACGCCTATCGTTGGAAGAAGATAAGCTTTTAGGATTCTTGCACGAGAATTAGCGATATTCAGATTTGAGTGAAATCTGAATGTTTAGATGTGACCCTCGCGTGTTGGCGTGAATTTCTGCGAGCAGGGAGCGAAACGCTGTCGTTGAGGTGCTAATCAGATTTGGCGTTGTAAGAGGTAATGCTATGTCGTATCGAGTATTCAGATTTGACACTAGTAAGTGTAATCTATTTAGCGGGCGTGAACAGATGTGAGCATTTATTTGGTCAAGTCTGGATGAGCGTTAGTGGAACTGTTGCGAGAGCGGGACCCCTATGCTACGTCGTTTAGCGCTACCTCCTCAAATGTCTTCTATTCACAACATGTTCCATATTTCTGCACTTAGAAAATATATCGCGAATCCTTCGCATGTGCTCAGATATGAACCGATGCAATTAGAACCAGACTTGACATACGAAGAAACTCCAGAGAAGATTTTAGCCAAAGAAAATAGCAAGTTAAGAAACAGATCTATTGCAATGATCAAAGTGCAGTGGACAAACCACTCAGAAAGCGAAGCAACGTGGGAAGTGGAATCTGAGATGCAGAGAAGCTACCCAGATTTCTTTAAGTAAGTAATTTCGGGGACGAAATTCTTTTAAGGGGGGTAGATTGTAGCGACCAGATCTTTTTGAAGTCCACAATTAGAAAATTATGAGATTTGAGGGATTACAATGCTAATTTAATCCAATCCTTGAATTTAATGAGTCTCAGATTTCTGCCTTTGCATTGTTTATCTTTTCTTATTTAAAAAGCTAAAACCAGATTCCATGATTATGTTCGTTCAGATTTCATATCGACGCAAGGTTCGGCCTCCATTTGATTATGGGTTGAAATTCTAATGTTATGAATACGATTATAGCAGATGTTTAGTTAATTTCTACAAGCCAATTGAATCCTTTGTTTTAATTAAAAAATATATAGTTCGGTTCATTGTGTATCTTTTATTTTAAAAACAGAGTACGCTTTTGGTTAGATTTTGGCATATTGTATAAACGTGCTTTTCTTCAGTAGGCATTCTAAATCATATAAATAGGATGTTAAGCTGCTTCATGCATCATTAACTTCAAAACAAAATATATTAGAGCGTTATTCTCTCTGAAGAAGCCGAACAAAACCATTTCAAAGTTTTAAAGGAAACAGGCGGTGCGTAGAAGTTTACTGGATTTCTGCTGTTGTTGTGTTAAAGATACCAGGCAAGTAAACTCTGTTTCTTGCTCACTCAATAGAAAGCATATATTCAATTCTGTTTTACATGTTTATGTTCGTTTTAAAGATTTAAGTTAAGCTACGGCTGTTCTTCAAGTAAAACCAGAAGTTCATGCTATGTTTTCGCAGAAGTTACGTTTACTGTATTTTTGATTCAGAAATGTTTTATAAAATGGTTTGATGATGTTCGTTCAGTATATTCTTGAGAATTCCGAAGATATTTCTTCGAAGTAGCTCACAAGTAGCTCATTCGATCATTCCAGAAATTTCTTCAAATATCTTGATTTCTTCAGACAAAGGAAACCATTGTTTTTCATGTTCTTTCACATGGTTACGTCTGAAAATCTGGTTCTTAAACCATTAGCTGATATTTCTATGTTGAAGATATTCTAAGAATAAATTTCAGCAGCTGCAATATTTGAAATCAGCAAGTGTACTATTCATGTTCATCAGCTATAAACTGTTGCAATAGCTGTTGTCAGCAATCCCAGGTGTACATTAGTTACTAACTGTCGACAGCAACCTTCATTTCCTTAAGTTTCAACTGTCGACAGCTATCTACTGCTCCTTTTCTCAAGCGATATTTGTCGACAGCTATCTAAAGCTCCTTTACTCAAGCGATATCTGTTGACAGCTATCTACTGTTCCTTTCCTTATAAAGAAATCTGTTGACAGCAAATCATTATTTTCCTTGAGTGATATCTGTTGACAGTTTGTTCGTGTTTTCTTAAAGAGCCTATTGACAGTTATCCACTGTTCATTTATTTCAACAGAAAGTTACTATTCATTCTCTTCAACAAATAACGAAATTTCAGAATTTGATTTCTTATTCATTTACACTTCAATTCAAATGAATCATTCGATTTAACTGACGGGTTCAACTAGCAAATTTATTCAGTTTTCATCTTCGCAAGTGTAATAAAGAATCCTCAACCAGTTCCAGAACATCATTGAACAATGAAAACCAGTAAATCATACGAGAAAGAAAACATATTTTAGAAAGAAAGAGCAGAATGTTTTAAGAAATGTTTTAAGTTATGACAACAAGAGGGTCCCCAGAGGAAAGGTGAGTGCACGGCTGACGAACCGTTGTGCCCTTTTAACCAGAGGAAGGATCAGGTGTATAGATTGACGGGTCTGTATATCCCTTCACCATGAGCCATAGTGCTAAGAAACTGATATCAGGAGTTTGATCAAACGAAATGGACCATATGTTTACAGTGTTGTCATAATTTTCCAGAAAATGAATGAAGAGCACAAGTGTGATTTTAATCACAGCACTAGTGAATGTTAAATGAAAATGTTTTCAGAATTGATTCATGTTTTATGCTTTCAAAATTATTTAGATTTAATAGTTATGTTTTACGCTTGTTTATTCTTGAGCGTATTCAAGATTCAAACGATTGTATGCTTTCCATTCGTTAATTCCAAATTTTTACCTGCTGGGCCTTTGGCTCACTAGTTTTCATTGAGTGCAGGTGATTCTCAGTAGGAAGCTGGAGAGAGATAAACAGAAAGGAAGGATGTGTTTATCGTGGACATCAGACTTCACAGTTTCTTTCTGTTCCAGATTTCATGTTTCCCTTTCACATTGTACAGAACCTTTTGACTTGTATTTGCAAATACCAGATTTCTAGTTTGTTTCTTTTGGTAGAAATTTGTACAGACTCAGTTATAACAGAATGAAGATATTTTGTGTAGATATTCAGATTTCATTATTTCCGCACCCTTTTATTCGTTATTTCAGATTTCTTAATTTCGAATGCGAAGAATTTTATCATTCTCGTTTCAACCCAGATAATTAGTAGCGATACATTATTTTGATGTTCGAAACGTTTTATGACTTTAAATTGAACCCCAAAACTTATATTTATTCCTAAGAGAAAATGAGGGTCGTTACAGTTGGTATCAGAGCATGGTCCTTGAGATAAACACACTTCCAGTCTGAGCAAATCTCTCCAGTCTCTTCAAATTTGTGAGTTTTAATTCATGTTTTAGCATAGAGTTATCTCTCATAATAGAATTGTGATGGATTTGGACTACCCTTTACAGATATGTCAGGAAGAGGAAGGGGAAGAAGGAGTTTTGTCGAAGGAGATAATGATTCAAAAGGCATAACTCCGGTTCTTACCAATATGGCTCAACTTCTAGAACGATTAGTTGATCAAACCTCTAATGGGAATGGTCAAACCTCAAGTAGAATAATTAGCAGAGAAGATCCCCAGGAGAAATTTAGGAGGCAGAGACCTCAAGAATTTTCTGGCACTACCGATCCCTTGGTGGCAGAAATCTGGATAAAATCCATGGAGGTGATATTCGATTATCTACACCTGACAGAACTAGAAAGACCCCGGTGTGCAATCTATATGCTCAGGGGAAATGCAATGATGTGGTGGGAAGGAGCCAAGTTAACAGTAGACTTGGAAATTCTTACCTGGGAAGAGTTTAAAAGAGTCTTTTTCGAACAATACTTCACTGTGGATGTTAAGGAGCAATTACAGAGTGAATTTATACTCTAAACCAGGAAGGCATGGCGATGCGGGATTACATCCGCAAGTTCGAGAGAGGATGTTATTTTGTCCCACTGATAGGGACAAATGCAGATGCTAAACTCAGCCATTTTATCAATGGGTTGAAGCCCATGATCAAGAATGACGTTAGGTTGGCAGAAACTGTAGACTACAGAGCAGCGGTGAACAAAGCTCTGCGGGCAGAACAAGACTGGAAAGCAATAGATGATGAGAGGCAATTGAAAAGACAAGCTTTCCAGCAGAATGATAAGGCCATTTTATCAATGGGTTGAAGCCCATGATCAAGAATGACGTTAGGTTGGCAGAAACTGTAGACTACAGAGCAGCGGTGAACAAAGCTCTGCGGGCAGAACAAGACTGGAAAGCAATAGATGATGAGAGGCAATTGAAAAGACAAGCTTTCCAGCAGAATGATAAGAGAAAGTTTAAGAAGCAGAATAATAACCAGCAAGGGTCGAAAGGGAAGGGACCTATTGCTGCTCAACCAATTTCTGCTGTTCCTAGCACTGGGAATAGGCCTCCATGTCCTACTTGCAAGAAGAATCATAAGGAGCAGTGTCTGTTTGGACAGAAAGTGTGTTATACATGTGGCAAGCCAGGCCATATGTCCAGAGGGTTTCCTCAGAAGCAGCAACAACAACAACAACTCATCACAAGTAGAGCCTATGTGATGACAACGGAAGAAGCTCCGGCAGATACTACCGTAGTAACGGGTAAGATTTCCGTAGTTAATATGTCTACAGTAGCATTATTAGATTTTGGTGCAACGCATTCTTTTGTGTCAGATAGATTCTCTATGAAATTGTCTTTTGAACCAGAAGAAATAGAAGTAGGATACTGTGTTCAGATTCCTACAGGAGATAACATAGTAACCAATCGTGTAATTCGAAATGTAGAACTTAAGTTGCAGGGAAATATTGTTTATGCAGATCTCATAGTATTGCCAATGCTTGAATTTGATTTTATATTGGGAATAGATTGGTTGGCTAGGTACGAAGCTGTTATAGATTTTAAGCAGAGATCTGTTTTCATTAAGAAGCCCGATGGAAATTCATTTTCATTCAAAGCTTGTAATTACGTGAAGATCCCTAAGATAATATCAGCGATGAAAGCTCAGAAATGTCTAAGAAATGGTTGTCACGGATTTTTGGTAAACGTCATATCCTTAGAACCTGAAAAGAAAAATAAGTTGGAAGATGTTCCTGTCGTAAGAGAATTTACAGATGTCTTCCCAGTAGATGTTTCAGGTTTACCTCCCATTCGCGAATTAGAATTCACTATTGATTTAGTACCAGAAGCCGCTCCAATTACGAAGTCTCCCTATATACTTGCTCCTAAGGAGATGAAAGAATTAAAAGATCAAATCCAATATTTATTGGATAAAGGATTCATTAGACCCAGTACTTCACCTTGGGGTGCACCAGTGCTGTTCGTGAAGAAGAAGGACGGTAGTATGCGTTTGTGTATCGATTATAGGGAATTCAACAAGTTAACGATTAAGAATAAATATCCTCTCCCTAGAATCAATGATTTGTTCGACCAATTGCGAGGAGCTGCAATATTTTCTAAGATAGACCTGAGATCTGGTTATCACCAACTTTGCGTAAAAGAAACAGATGTCTACAAAACCGCTTTCAGGACAAGATACGGCCATTTTGAATTTCTAGTTATGCCCTTTGGATTAACGAATGCGCCGTCAGTGTTTATGGACTTAATGAATCAAGTATTCCAACCTTATTTAGACAAATTTGTCATTGTGTTCATAGATGATATATTGATTTACTCGAAGAACAGTGACGAACACGAAGAACACCTTAGAGAAATTTTGCAGATTTTACGGAATAAACAATTATTTGCTAAGTTTAGTAAGTGTGAGTTCTGGATTGATAAAGTAGTATTCTTGGGTCACATTATTTCGAAGAATGGAATAGAAGTAGATCCTTCAAAAGTGGAATCT
>KV011196.1:148808-161585 GCA_001598015.1 Dorcoceras hygrometricum | reverse complement strand
GCATTAAAGATTTGGAGACACTATCTTTACGGTGAAAAATGCGAAATTTTTACAGATCATAAGAGCCTCAAATATTTCTTTACCCAGAAGGAATTAAACATGAGACAAATAAGATGGCTTGAACTGGTTAAGGATTACGATTGTGTAATTAGTTATCATCCAGGAAAAGCTAATGTTGTAGCAGACGCATTAAGTAGGAGGAGCGTAGGATTAGCGCAGATCTCAGTTCAGATCCCTCTGGCATTAGAGATTAATCGATTTGAACTTGGGATATTTAGAAAAGAAAATGTTGCTAAGTTATCAGTCCTTAAGATCCAATCAACATTAAAGGATAGGATTAAAGAGGCCAAGCGAAAGATGATCAACTCCAGAAATGGAAGAAACAAGATGAAAATAGAGGAACAAATCTGTATGTTGAAGATCAAGGAATTGTCAAATACCAAGGTCGATTGTGGGTACCGCGCACAGATAATTTGCGGAATGAGATTATGAATGAAGCCCATAATTCGTGGTATTCAATTCATCCAGGAGGAACGAAAATGTTTAAAGATACAGATTAACCAAGTACTGCTCATTTTCTTCCTGTAAAGACAACTTATGATTTGAGTAAGTATGCAGAGTTGTATATCAAAGAAATAGTCAGACTTCACGGGATTCCAAGTTCTATAGTATCAGATAGAGATCCTAGATTCACTTCGAGATTCTGGAAAAGTTTACATCAAGCCTTAGGAACGAAATTAACTTTCAGTACAGCGTTCCATCCTCAAACCGATGGACAGTCAGAAAGAATAATTCAAATACTGGAAGATTTGTTAAGGGCTAGTGTTCTTTATTTTTCAGAAAGCTGGGAATCTAAGTTACCATTGATTGAATTCACCTACAACAACAGTTATCAATCATCGATAGAAATGGCACCATACAAAGCTCTGTATGGCAGGAGATGTCGATCACCAATTCATTGGGATGATGTAGGTGAAAGAAATGAGTTAGGACCTGATATTGTAGAACAGACTTCTGAATCAATTAAAAGAATACGTGAAAGAATGAAGACTGCTCAAAGTAGGCAGAAAAGTTATGCAGACATTCATCGTAGAGATTTGAATTTTGAGGTAGGAGATCACGTGTTCCTCAAGATTTCACCAATGAAAGGCGTTTTCAGATTGGGAAAGAAAGGGAAGTTAAGTCCTAGATATGTTGGACCCTTTCAGATCTTAGAACGATTTGGAACGTTAGCGTATCGTTTAGCGCTACCTCCTCAAATGTCTTCTATGCACAACGTGTTCCATATTTCTGCACTTAGAAAATATATCACGAATCCTTCGCATGTGCTCAGATATGAACCGATGCAATTAGAACCAGACTTGACGTACGAAGAAACTCCAGAGAAGATTTTAGCCAAAGAAAATAGCAAGTTAAGAAACAGATCTATTGCAATGATCAATGTGCAGTGGACAAACCACTCAGAAAGCGAAGCAACGTGGGAAGTGGAATCTGAGATGCAGAGAAGCTACCTAGATTTCTTTAAGTAAGTAATTTCGGGGACGAAATTCTTTTAAGGGAGGTAGATTGTATCGACCAGATCTTTTTGAAGTCCACAATTAGAAAGTTATGAGATTTGAGGGATTACAATGCTAATTTAATCCAATCCTTGAATTTAATGAGTCTCAGATTTCTGCCTATGCATTGTTTAGCTTTTCTTATTTAAAAAGCTAAAACCAGATTCCATGATTATGTTCGTTCATATTTCATATTCTACGCAAGGTTCGGCCTCCATTTGATTATGGGTTGAAATTCTAATGTTATGAATACGATTATAGCAGATGTTTAGTTAATTTCTACAAGCCAATTGAATCCTTTGTTTTAATTAAAAAAAAATATAGTTCGGTTCATTGTGTATCTTTTATTTTAAAAACAGAGTACGCTTTTGGTTAGATTTTGGCATATTGTATAAACGTGCTTTTCTTCAGTAGGCATTCTAAATCATATAAATAGGATGTTAAGCTGCTTCATGTATCATTACCTTCGAAACAAAATATATTAGAGCGTTATTCTCTCTGAAGAAGCCGAAAAAAACCATTTCAAAGTTTTAAAGGAAACAGGCGGTGCGTAGAAGTTTACTGGATTTCTGCTGTTGTTGTGTTAAAGATACCAGACAAGTAAACTCTGTTTCTTTCTCACTCAATAGAAAGCATATATTCAATTCTGTTTTACATGTTTATGTTCGTTTTAAAGATTTAAGTTAAGCTACGGCTGTTCTTCAAGTAAAACCAGAAGTTCATGCTCTGTTTTGGCAGAAGTTACGTTTACTGTATTTTTGATTCAGAAATGTTTTATAAAATGGTTTGATGATGTTCGTTCAGTATATTCTTGAGAATTCCGAAGATATTTCTTCGAAGTAGCTTACAAGTAGCTCATTCGATCATTCCAGAAATTCTTGAAATATCTTGATTTCTTCAGACAAAGGAAACCATTGTTTTTCATGTTCGTTCACATGGTTACGTCTGAAAATCTGGTTCTTAAACCATTAGCTGATATTTCTATGTTGAAGATATTCTAAGTATAAATTTCAGCAGCTGCAATATTCGAAATCAGCAAGTGCACTATTCATGTTCATCAGCTATAAACTGTTGCAATAGCTGTAGTCAGCAATCACAGGTGTACATTAGTTACTAACTGTCGACAGCAACCTTCGTTTCCTTAAGTTTCAACTGTCGACAGCTATCTACTGATCCTTTCCTCAAGCGATATCTGTTGACAGCTATCTACTGTTCCTTTCCTTATAAAGAAATCTCTTGACAACAAATCATTATTTTCCTTGAGTGATATCTGTTGACAATTTGTTCGTGTTTTCTTAAAGAGCCTATCGACAGTTATCCACTGTTCATTTCTTTCAACAGAAAATTACTATTTATTCTCTTCAACAAATAACGAAATTTCAGAATTTGATTTCTTATTCATTTACACTTCAATTCAAATTAATTATTCGATTTAACTGACGGGTTCAACTAGCAAATTTATTGAGTTTTCATCTTTGCAAGTGTAATAAAGAATCCTCAACCAGTTCCAGAACATCATTGAACAATGAAAACCAGTAAATCATACGAGAAAGAAAACATATTTTAGAAAGAAAGAGCAGAATGTTTTAAGAAATGTTTTAAGTTATGACAACAAGAGGGTCCCCAGAGGAAAGGTGAGTGCACGGCTGACGAACCGTTGTGCCCTTTTAACCAGAGGAAGGATCAGGTGTATAGATTGACGGGTCTGTATATCCCTTCACCATGAGCCATAGTGCTAAGAAACTGATATCAGGAGTTTGATCAAACGAAATGGACCATATATTTACAGTGTTTTCATAATTTTCCAGAAAATGAATGAAGAGCACAAGTGTGATTTTAATCACAGCTCTAGAGAATGTTAAACGAAAATGTTTTCAGATTTGATTCATGTTTTATTCTTTCGAAATTATTTAGATTTAATAGTTATGTTTTACGCTTGTTTATTCTTGAGCGTATTCAAGATTTAGACTCCAGTATGTATCAGTTATGGAACGATTTTATGCTTTCCATTCGTTAATTCCAGATTTTTACCTGCTGGGCCTTTGGCTCACTAGTTTTCATTGAGTGCAGGTGATTGTCAGTAGGAAGCTGGAGAAAGATGAACATAAAGGAAGGATGTGTTTATCGTGGACATCAGACTTCATAGTTTCTTTATGTTCCAGATTTCATGTTTCCCTTTCACATTGTACAGAACCTTTTGACTTGTATTTGCAAATACCAGATTTCTAGTTTGTTTCTTTTGGTAGAAATCTGTACAGACTCAGTTATAACAGAATGAAGCTATTTTGTGTAGAGATTCAGATTTCATTATTTCCGCACCCTTTTATTCGTTATTTCAGGTTTATTAATTTCGAATGCGAAGAATTTTATCATTCTCGTTTCAACCCAGATAATTAGTAGCGATCCATTATTTTGATGTTCGAAACGTTTTATGACTTTCAATTGAACCCCAAAACTTATATTTGTTCCTAAGAGAAAATGAGGGTCGTTATAGCTAGTGTTGGCTAGGTTCCAGAGGATGAATCCCCCGACGTTTACTGGTGTCGTGGCTGGTCTGTTGGCTGAAGGCTGGCTTGAGAACATGGTTGTTTGACGCAGTGGAGTACTCGCAAGAGAGGAGGCTGAAGTTAGCAGTGTTGCAGTTGAGAGAGCATGCGGAACGCTGGTGGAAGGGTACTTCTCATGTCATGAGAGAGACTGGAGTTCCGATTTCTTGGGAGAGCTTCTGTGTAGCTTCTCAACATGAGTATACCCCTGAGTCTTTCTATAACAACCGTGAGCGGGAGTTAGACAATCTGAAGCAAGGGAACTTGAGGGTGGCCGAGTACGCCAGGCAGTTTTCTTCGCTGTTGTCGTTGTTCCCCATGTTGAAAACCAGGAGAGGATGAATAGGAACAATTTTTTGAGAGGGTTGAGACCCGAGTTGTTCTGTATGGTGTTAGCTGGTTCCCCTGCGACGTATGCTGAGGCTGTGTATAGAGCAGTGGATATTGAGGAGAGTCTGATGGAGGTGCAAAATCAGGTTCAGTCGATAGATGGACGTAGTTTTCAACCTATACCGGGAGCGATGTCTTCTTTCCAATCTTCTCAAGTGCCGCAACAGTCGAATCGTCAGAGGTTCAAGCCTTGAGGGAAACAGTTTAAGAAGCGTTCAAACTCGAGTTCTTCTGGTTCAGTGAGTTCTGGTGGCAGTGGCTCCGGATTAGGAGTGACTTGTGGACAGTGTGGAGGTCGTCATATGACTTCACAGTGTGAGGACTAGAAATCTGTTAAGTAATATTTAATAGTTAAGCAGCTTTTGAATGAAGATTTGTCGCGGAATTGTGATTTCTGGGTTCTCAGATTTAGACGTAGAGTGATCAGTAGTGAGAATGGTGATTGAGTGAGATCTGCGACGAATTTGAATTTCAGTAGTTACATTTTCCTGTCGTGAAATGATTCTAGTGGTAATTCAGACTTGAGGTTCATCGCAGGGAGAAGATAGGCCAGCAGCGTTATTGCGCGGGGTCTAGAGAGCATTCAGATGTTGGTATTCAGTAGTAGCATGAACAGATGTCAACGCTAGTCAACGCAGATGTGAGAGGGTAGCGAGAAGCAGCTGTTAGCGTTAGCGCGCGCAGGTGCCAGAAGGTGCCACGTGTTGGTCAACACAACAGAGTTTACTGCTGGTTGTTAACGCTATTCAGATGTTGCTATCGAGGGAGAGAGATCTGTTCAGATGTTGCTAGCGCGAGATCTGTTTCAACTGTGGAAGCTATGATATGTCATTTTGATTAGTTGGTGCAACGTCGTTTGCTGTGGAATTGGTAACTCGTTTAGACACCTGAACCATATCAGCATAGCCAATTGACGGTGAAAGATGGAGTCAGCTTTGAGAGGGCTTTTGCCTTTGTATAAGCAGAGATCTGAATTCCTTAGAACATTAGTGATTCGAGGATTTATATACCAAGTGCTGCTCAACATTTAGCGTAATTGAACCTGATATTCCTCATTGTTTTCTCCAGTAAACCCTCGGTATTTACTGTTCATTCAAACGCTTCTCTGGTAGATTGTCGTCGATTTCCGCCGCTGTTTGGAGCGAGATTGGTGGCGCTGAGCTCGTCTTGAGTAGCTCTTTCGATTGATATCAGTTAGGAATCCCGGTTCAACGTTTGAGAGGGAACGCGAAGAAGCTGTGAGTTGGTGTGTTTTCGCGACAGTTGAGTAGAGCGTTCTCCTGTGCGTGTGAGCTTCTGGATTTAGCTCCCAGACAGTACCTCCTGTTGTGTGTGCCGTGACCAGTGAGGAAGCAGTTTGGGCAATTGAAGCTGCCGTGCCTGGGTAAGATCTGTTGAGGTAGAATTTGAGAATTTAAGGTACGAGTTGAGCTTTTGTTAACGGCTTAGACATAGCGTGCTAGTATTTGAGGCATGAAATCTGTGCTATGTGAATTCTGTGATTACGTGACAATTTGATTGAATTGATATGCCCTGTTTACGTAATTTATGCATGTTGAAATCAGATGTGAATTTCATGGCATTCATGCATACATATTGAGCCATTTATCGATTGAGAACCTGAGATAGAGCCACGTTGTGACCGGCAGACAGATGTGTCGTGCCTGAAAGGTTCAACGCTATCATCGGAGTGGTGACCAACTGATTGGTTGTGTCTGAAAACCACCGAACTGTGATGGCTGATGGGCCTGATGATCACGGACCGATGATTTCCTCGGTTGATACACTTTGCGGGTATAGAGGCTCGATTGAGATTACTGCCAGCTGATTAGCAGGCCTTGATGACCGATGTTCTTTGACAGCCACATGCATTCATGACTTAAAATACTGCATGTTTATGATTTGCTGTTATATTAGTGCTCATTTGTACTGAGGCTTGACCTCGTATTCTTTTCCTGCTTTTGTGTTGTTTGGGTTTGCGTTGCCCAATTGCAGGATCTTCAGGTAACCAAGCTGGACAGACTGGAACCCCAGCTGGTCGATCCCCATTTCCTTGAATTCCCAGTTATTATTATTATGTATTGATCCAGGGGATGCCCTGAGGTTATATGTGTATTGGGGGATTGTTGTTGATTTGATTTGTGATTCCCTGTTGTTTTATGAGTTTTGAGTTAACTCGTATTTTGATTATGACTATTTTGAAGATATGATTTTGTTTAGGCGCAACTTTATTTCGAAAATTTTTAGCCCTATTTTATGCTTCCATGTTTATGTGCTTAATTATGCAATTAATTTTGGTTAATTAGCACAGAGCCTGATATTTTTTGTATCAGAGCTTAAACTGGGATACGCTCGTTTTCCTTTGATCACACTCGAGTCTAGGCACAGAGTTTGGATTTGATTTTGATTGACTCTGTGGCTTATGTGATTATTTTACATGTCTCTGTGATTATCTGCTGTTAGTTCTTACCTTGAGATTTGTTTAGATGCCGCCGAGGAGAGGTAGAGGTAGGACTGCTAGACGTTCTGCTGAGGAGTCTAGGGCCACAGATAGTGATGAGGGCATTCAGCAGAATATCCCTTTGCGTCGTCGAGAGAGACAGGCAGAGCTAGAGGATGTGACGAGACAGATTGGCGAGATGGAGTTAGTTCTAGCGAGGTTTCAGCGGACAAATCCCTCTACGTTTGCGGGCACCGAAGGAGGTTTGATGGCCGAAGGTTGGATAGTTCAGATGGATGAGCTGTTTGATACCTTGGAGTACGCTCCTGAGAAGAGATTGAAGCTAGCGGTGTTGCAGTTGAGAGATAACGCGCAGCGCTGGTGGATAGGTATTTCCCGTATCTTGCGAGAGAGTGGGGCTGTGATTACTTGGGAGAGATTCTGTGCAGGAAGAGATTGAAGCTAGCGGTGTTGCAGTTGAGAGATAACGCGCAGCGCTGGTGGATAGGTATTTCCCGTATCTTGCGAGAGAGTGGGGCTGTGATTACTTGGGAGAGATTCTGTGCAGCGTTCCGACAGGAGTATACCCCAGAGTCCTTCTATAACAGTCGTGAGCGAGAGTTTGACAACCTGAAGCAAGGGAATATGAAGGTAGCTGAGTATGCCAGACAGTACTCTTTGCTTTTGATGTATGTTCCCCATGTAGCTAACCAGGAGAGGACTAAGAGGAATAAGTTTCTGAAGGGTTTGAGGCCTGATTTGTTCCGGATGGTGTTGTCTGGTTCACCTGCGACTTATGCTGAGGCCGTGGATCGGGCGGTAGATATTGAGGAGAGTTTGTTGGAGGCACAGGCTCCGGTTCAGCCGTCAGTGGGGCGCACTTTTCAACTGGTACAAGATGTGTCGCAATCATTTCCATCTCCTCAGGGGTCGCAGCAATCGAGTCGTCAGAGGTTCAAGCCACGAGGCAAAAAGTTTAAGAAGAAGGCGCATTGGAGTTCCTCTGGTTCTATGAGTTCTGGTGGCAGTAGTTCTGGCAGTATGTTTTGTGGATAGTGCAGAGGGAAGCATGAGACTTCGCAGTGTCGTGGAATTCGAGGTCTTTGTCATCTTTGTGGTCAACAGTGACATTTTTCTAGAGCGTGTCCTTTGATGGGAGGGCAGTCTTTGGGTTAGTCGCAGCAAGGTTCTGCTGGTGGTTCTTCGCAGCGGCAGCAACCTTTTGTTCCGTTCCAATGATATGGATTCCAACCTCGTGAGCCTTCTAGGTTTGGAGTACCCTCGAGACCTCAGTTTCCAGGACCGCAGTAGGCCCAAACGAATGCCTTGACGAGAGAGCAGGCTGATGAGATACCTACGGGAGTGACTCAAGGTACATGCTTTATCTTTGATTTTCCTGCACGAGTTTTGATTGACACTAGAGCATCACATTTCTTCATTTCTGAGTTTTTTGTGTATGAGCGTGGGTTGAGTTCTTCACCACTGTGTGATGTTGTCTCCGTGTCCACCCCTGCTGGTGTGAGTCTGTTGTCCCGAGAGGTGGTATTGGATTTTCTGATTAGATTTGATGAGCATGTTTTGATGACCCGTCTGATTGTTTTGGGAATTCGAGAAGAGCACTTGAGGCTAGTGTTGCAGAGACTGAGAGACTCACAATTGTATGCCAAGTTCAGCAAGTGTGAATTTTGGCTAGACTGAGTTATCTTCTTGGGTCATGTGATTTCAGCGCAAGGAATTTCTTTGTATCCTAGTAAGGTCGAAGCAGTTCTTAACTGGGAGCGACCTAGGAATGTTTCCGAGATCCGTAGTTTCTTGGGATTGGCTGGCTATTATAGGCGTTTCATTGAGAAGTTCTCTTCGATAGCCAGGCCGATGACTCAGTTGACCCAGAAGGATAGAAAGTTTTTTTGGACTGATGAGTGTGAGTCGATTTTTCAGATTCTGAAGGAGAAGTTGACTACTGCTCCTATTTTGGCTTTGCATTCGGGTTCTGGAGGTTTTGTGGCGTGCTCCGATGCTTCTCTGAGTGGTTTAGGGTGTGTTTTGATGCAGAACGGGTACGTGATTGCATATGCATCTCGACAGTTGAAGCCTCATGAGACGAGATACCCAATTCATGATCTAGAGCTAGCTGCGATTGTGTTTGCCTTGAAGATATGGCGACATTATCTGTACGGTGAGGAGTTTGTGGTGTACACCGACAACAAGAATTTGAAGTATATCTTCACCCAGTCGGATTTGAATATGAGGCAACGTCGTTGGATGGAATTGCTTAAGAATTTTGATTGCGAGATACAGTATCAGCCTGGGCGGATGAACTTGGTTGCCGATGCTTTGAGTAGAAAGGCCCAGCCTGTTATGCTAACATCCTTGAGTATCTCGAGAATCCACGAGCAGTTGAGTACTTCTGGTTGGCGTTTCCAGCCGAGTGATCATTATTTCATAGTTTCTTCGATTCAGGTTGAACCACAGATTGTGATTGACATTAGAGAGGCGCAAAGGACTGATCCGTATATCCATGACTTGATGATTAAGTCCCAGAATGGTCAGTCTTGCTTCTGATGGATGTTTGAGATTTAGAGGAAGATTGGTGGTTAGAAACTTGATTGATTTGAAAGAGACTATTCTGAATGAAGCGTATTGCAGTCGATATAGCGTGCATCCGAGGGAGAAGAAGATGTACCATGCTCAGGTTGAACCACAGATTGTGATTGACATTAGAGAGGCGCAAAGGACTGATCCGTATATCCATGACTTGATGATTAAGTCCCAGAATGGTCAGTCTTGCTTCTGATGGATGTTTGAGATTTAGAGGAAGATTGGTGGTTAGAAACTTGATTGATTTGAAAGAGACTATTCTGAATGAAGCGTATTGCAGTCGATATAGCGTGCATCCGAGGGAGAAGAAGATGTACCATGCTTTGAAGTCTCACTACTGGTGGGAAGGCATGAAGAGCGACATTTCTGGTTTTGTTGCTCGATGTTTGAATTGCCAGCAGGTCAAGGCTGAGAGAATGAGACCTGGTGGATTGTTGCAGAGTTTAGAAGTGCCTCAATGGAATTGGGAGCACATCGCCATGGATTTTGTGACTCATCTACCTCGATCGAGTAGGGGATGCGATGCGATTTGGGTGGTAATTGATAGACTCTCGAATTCAGCCCATTTCATTCCCTATGATGTGAGGTGCTCGATGAAGAAAATGGCGAAGTTGTATGTCGACCATGTGGTTAGATTGCATGGAGTGCCTATTTCGATAGTGTCAGATAGAGATCCGAGATTCACCTCTCGATTTTGGAAGAGTTTGCAAGAAGCGATGGGTTCGAGATTGGCTATGAGTACAGTCTATCACCCACAGATAGATGGACAATCTGAGAGGACCATTCAGACTTTAGAAGATATGCTGCGTGCAGTTGTGATGGATTTCAGTGGTGGCTGGCAGGATGCCTTGTCCTTAGTTGAGTTTTCAATATTGTTATCGATGGTTCACTGATAACCTTACCGAGGCAAACTTGCTTTGTATGGTCAAAAGTGTAGATCACCGATCTGCTGGGAATAGGTTGGTGAGAGACAGCTTTCTAATCCTGAGTTTGTGTAGCATATTAAAGATCAGGTTGATTTGATTCGGAGTAGGATGAAAGTTGTGCAAGATAGACATGCTAGCTATGCTAATAAGCGCCGCAGACCGTTGGAATTTGAGGTCGGCGATAGAGTGTTCCTTAAGATTTCTCCTATAAAGAGTGTTATGATATTCAGATTTAAGGGTAAGTTAGCTCCTAGATTCGTTGGTCCCTTTGAGATTGTTGAGAGGATTGGACAGTTGGCTTATAGGTTGAAGCTTCCTGATGAGTTAGCCGCGATGCATGATGTGTGTCATGTGTCAATGTTGAGAAAATATGAGCCAGATCCATCCCATGTACTGAGGACTGATGAAGTAGAGCTAGACCAGACCCTGAGCTATGTTGAATATCCAGTGCAGATTTTGGACAGGAAGGAGAAGCAGTTGAGGAATAAGGTGATACCATTTGTGATGGTCCAATGGAGCAAGCATGGACGTTAAGAAGCTACCTGGGAAGTTGAGGAAAAGATGAGACAAGAGTGGCCTCATCTGTTTGAGCTATGACAGCAGCATTTCACGTAACTTCTAGTTTGATTGATTTCGTGATTTAAGTGATTTTGCTGCTGAATTGAGATTCTGTTTAGTATTGAGTTGTACTAGGCAGTATGGCTTGAGTATATTAGGAATGGTGTCTAGTATACTGTGTCGTGATTAAGCTATCTTGCTGTTGTGATTCTGATTTGATGACTTAACTGATTTCAAGGATGAATCGATTTCTAGTGGGGGAGAGTGTGAAGACTAGAAATCTGTTAAGTAAGATTTAATAGTTAAGAAGCTTTTAAATTAAGATTTGTAGCGGAATTGTGATTTCTAAGTGCTCAGATTTTGACGTAGAGTGATCAGTAGTGAGAATGGTGATCGAGTGAGATCTGCGTCGAATTTGAAGTTCAGTAGTTGCATTTTTTTTGGATCTGTTTTTACAGATCCTGATTAAGTTTTGAATTACACAAAACCTGTTATTGTGATTCTAACAATTCTATTTAAGCGTACAGGTTTTAGAAACGAAGAAGACGATCAGCAGCAGCTATATCTGTCCAGCAGTTGGTTCGCAACATTATCAATCAGCAGTTGGTTTGGTGTTCATGGAATCGGCAGTTGAATTAGCGATGGAGACGTCCAGAGTTGATTCAGTTGTTCGTAATCAGGCAAGGGCCAAGTTGAATCAGCTGGAGCTTGATAATCCAGCTGGAACGATAACAACCAGCTGAAGAGCTAAAGTGCAAAGCGAACCAGCTGGATCATGTATTGAGAAGCTTGCTGGAGAAATCTATCGAAGAAGAAGATTTCATTTATAAGTACTGTTGATGAATCTTTCGACAGTCGCAATTCAAGAAGACGAAGAATCGCAAGCTGGAGCTGGAGCTGGAACGAAGAAGATTAGCTGGAGCATAAAGCATCATCAGTGACGTCATCATTCAGTAGGGAGCTACAGTGTTCAGCAGATGAGGATTCAGCAGATGAGAAGAGGCGCTAGATATGGAATGAGCTGTGATGACATCAGCCTTGATGTCATCACAATCAGCAGATAGCTATCAGCAGATGAAGTGAAGCGCAAAAGCTGAAGCGACGTCGTGTTGAAATCAGCAGATGAAGAGAGACGTAAAAGAGAAGCGACGTCGTAGAGGAGGAAATTCAGCAGAGAGCTACTGTTCATCAGCAGATGCTATTTGGAGATAGCGATTGCAAAACGATGTCGTTTACATAAGTTGATACGACAGAGTTTTGCTATTGCGATAAAGATTCAGCAGGAAGACTTTGCGTTGATTATTTCAGCAGACGAAGCTACAGTGGATTCAGTCGTAACGCAAAGATATCCAGACGCAATTGATGAACCAGACGCAAGCAACAGCAGAATCCAGTCGAGAGCTTATTTGAATCAGCTGTTGCTAATTAACCAGTCGCAAGCCTTGCATATTCAGTCGACTTGGTTCCCAGGCGCAAAGAATTGAAGAAGGAGCAAAGTGCAGCAGTCGTTGTGATAAATCAGCAGCGAAGCAGTTGACAACTTACGAAGAATTATCAAAGATGAATGTCAACTGCTGAGCTCAATTCAAATGGCGAAAGCGACAAGAAGCCTGCAAAAGAAAAGGACACAAGTACTGTTCCCTTGTCGGTACTTTACAGAGGAGCGTTTCACTAAAATGGAAAGAAGACAAGATAGCCATCTGAAGCGCTGAACAGTTTTGGAAGCTTTCCAACGGGAAGAAATTCTACAGAGGCTATATATT
>KV011196.1:128431-145679 GCA_001598015.1 Dorcoceras hygrometricum | reverse complement strand
AGTCACACAGTTGAGGCTGTTGTGCATTTGTGGAGTCTAGGAGTTCTCACAGCTGCTGGTTGTGGGATTGGGTCTGTACACGCTGTTGTAAGATCAAATCTTCTAGTGGAGCCTTCCGAGGTGGAAGAAGGGGAGATGTAGGATGTTGATATCCGAACTTCCATAAACAAACCTGCTGTGTATCGTGTTCTTTAAGCGTTCTGCACTGCATATTTTACCTTAGCATTCTAGCACGCATACACGCATAGCTTAAATCATCACGCACGCACAAATCAGCACTTGCTTATACTTTAGCATCTTACGCATAAACAGAATTCAGCACTTAGCATCGCATTTCAGCAGCACACAAGCACACAAGTCTCGAACAGATTTATGTTGTACATAAATCTGTTTGAGTTGTTTTAAAATATAGGATTCAGTTCTGGTATTTTCCGCATGATTTTTAAATCATACCAGATCTGTCTCCGGTGCTCTTTGAGATTTTAAATGTTCAAGAACAACGAGGTATTGCACCTCAAGGTTTTATCAGCAGCGCGCAAAATTTCGAAAGGTTTTTAACAAAGCGCTCTTGCTGCTGATCTCTTAGTGATCCTTAATTTGAAATCGGACCAACAATTTTCCTGTCGGGAAATGATTCCAGTGGTAATTCAGACTTGAGATTCATCGCAGGCCAGCAGCATTATTGCGCGGGGTCTAGAGAGCATTCAGATGTTGGTATTCAGTAGTAGCATGAACAGATGTCAACGCTAGTCAACGCAGATGTGAGAGGGTAGCAAGAAGCAGTTGTTAGCGTTAGCGCGTGCAGGTGACAGAAGGTGCCACGTGTTGGTCAACACAACAGAGTTTACTGCTGGTTGTTAACGCTATTCAGATGTTGCTATCGAGGGAGAGAGATCTGTTCAGATTTTGCTAGCGAGAGATTTGTTTCAACTGTGGAAGCTATGCTACGTCGTTTTGATTAGTTGGTGCGACGTCGTTTTCTGTGGAATTGGTAACTCGTTTAGACACCTGAACCATATCAGCATAGCCAGTTGAGGGCAAAAGCTGGAGTCAGCTTTGAGAGGGCTTTTGCCTTAGTATAAGCAGAGATCTGAATTACTTAGAACAGTAGTGATTCGAGGATTTATATACCAAGTGCTGCTCAACACTTAGCGTAATTGAACCCGATATTCCTCATCGTTTTCTCCAATAAACCCTCGGTAGTTACTGTTCATTCAAATGCTTCTCCGGTAGATTACCGTCGATTTCCGCCGCTGTTTGGAGCGAGATTGGTGGCGCTGAGCTCGTCTTGAGTAGCTCTTTAGATTGATATCATTTAGGAATCCTGTTTCAACGTTGGAGAGGGAACGCGAAGAAGCTGTGAGTTGGTGTGTTTTCACGACAGTTGAGTAGAGCGTTCTCCTGTGCGTGTGAGCTTCTGGATTTAGCTCCCGAACAGTTCCTCCTGTTGTTTGTGCCGTGACCATTGAGGAAGCAGTTTGGGAAATTGAAGCTGCCGTGCCTGGGTAAGATCTGTTGAGGTAGAATTTTAGAATTTAAGGTACGAGTTGAGCTTTTGTTAACGGCTTAGACATAGCGTGCTAGTATTTGAGGCATGAAATATGTGCTATGTGAATTCTGTGATTAGGTGACATTTGATTGAATTGATATGCTCTGTTTACGTAATTTATGCATGTTGAAATCAGATGTGAATTTCATGGCATTCATGCATACATATTGAGCCATTTATCGATTGAGAACCTGAGATAGAGCCACGTTGTGACCGGCAGACAGATGTGTCGTGTCTTAAAGGTTCAACGCTATCATCGAAGTGGTGACCAACTGATTGGTTGTGTCTAAAAACCACCGAGCTGTGATGGCTAACGGGCCTGATGATCACGGACCGGTGATTTCCCCGGTTGATACACTTTGTGGGTATAGAGGCTCGATTGAGATTACTACCAGCTGATTAGCAGGCCTTGATGACCGATGTTCTTTGACAGCCACATGCATTCATGACTTAGAATACTGCGTGTTTATGATTTTCTCTTATATTAGTGCTCATTCGTACTGAGGCTTAACCTCGTATTCTTTTCCTTCTTTTGTGTTGTTTGGGTCTGCGTTTCCCAATTGCAGGATCTTCAGGTAACCAAGCTGGACAGACTGGAACCCCAGCTAGTCGATCCCCATTTCCTTGAAGTCCCAGTTATTATTATTTATGTATTGATCCAGGGGATGCCCTAAGGTTATATGTATTTTGGGGGATTGTTATTGATTTGATTTGTTATTACCTGTTGTTGTATTAGTTTTGAGTTAACTCGTATTTTGATTATGACTGTTTTGAAGATATGATTATGTTTAGGCGCAACTTTATTTCGAAAATTTTTAGCCCTATTTTATGCTTCCGTGTTTATGTGCTTAATTGTGCAATTAATCCTTGTTAATTAGCACGGGGCTGGACACTCAGTGTCGTGGAGTTCAGAGCCTTTGCCATAACTATGGGCATCCTGGACATTTTGCTCGAGTGTGTCCGGCTGGAGGATAGTCTTTGGGTCAGTCGCAGCAAGGTTCTGCTGGTGGTTCTTCTCAGAGACCGCAACCTTTTGTTCAGTCCCCACGATCAGGATTCCAACCTCGTGAACCATCTAGGTTTGGTGGACCTTCGAGACCTCAGTTTCCAGGACCGCAGCAAGCTCAGGTAAACGCCTTGACGAGAGAGCAGGCGGAGGATAGACCTGAGGGAGTGATTGCAGGTACTTGCTTTATCTTTGACTTTCCTGCACGAGTTTTGTTTGATACTGGAGCACACACTCTTTTATTTCTGAGCTGTTTGTGTATGAGTGTGGGTTGAGTTCTTCCCCACTGTATGATGTTGTCTCTGTATCTAACCCTGCTGGCATGAGTTTGTTGTCCCGTGAGGTAGAGTTGGATTGTGTTCTTAGGTTTGATGAGAATGCGTTGGTGACTAATCTGATTGTCCTGGATATTAGAGATTTTGACTGTATCTTGGGAATGGACGTGTTGTCCAGTTATAGAGCGACAGTTGATTGTTTTCATGGTGTAGTGAGATTTAGGCCTGAATTTGGAGAGAAATGGGATTTCTATGGTGCTGATTCGCGACCTAAGATTCCTTTGGTGTCTGCCATGGAGATGTTTAGTTTGTTGACGCTATAGAATTCAGGGTTTATGATCGATGCCTTGGATGTTTCCCAAATATCCAGAGTAGAGTTGGGCGATGTTCCGATTGCTCAAGAGTTTGCTGACGTGTTTTCGGATGAGATTCCTGGATTCCCTCCGAGACGAGAGATTGACTTCAGCATTGAGTTGGTGCCAGGAACAGCCCCGATTTCTAGAGCTCCGTATCGATTGGCGCCAGCTGAGTTGAAGGAACTCAAAGAGCAGTTGCGTGATCTTTTAGAGAAGGGCTTCATTAGACCGAGTATGTCGCCCTGGGGAGCTCCGATTCTTTTCGTAAAGAAGAAGGATGGATCTATTAGGATGTGTGTGGATTTTTGGTAGTTGAACAAAGCAACGATTAAGAACAAGCATCCGTTGCCGAGGATTGATGACTTGTTCGACCAGTTGCAGGGATCTGCTGTATACTCTAATATTGATCTGCGGTCTGGTTACCTTCAGTTGCGGATTAGAGATGCTGATGTGGAGAAGACGGTTTTTAGGACGAGATATGGGCATTATGAGTTTTTGGTGATGCCATTTGGATTGACGAATGCTCCTGCTGTCTTCATGGATTTGATGAATCGTGTCTTCTGTGAGTATATTGATAGTTTTGTGATTGTCTTCATAGATGACATCCTGGTTTCGAAGAACTTCAGAGAGCATAAAGAGCACTTGAGATTGGTTTTGCAGAAACTGAGAGACTCACAGTTGTATGCGAAGTTCAGCAAGTGTGAATTCTGGCTGTATAGAGTTGTCTTTTTGGGTCATGTCATTTCAGCGCAAGGGATTTCCGTGGATCCGAGTAAGGTCGAAGCAGTTCTTAACAGGGAGCGACCTAGGAGTGTGACCGAGATCCGTGGTTTCTTAGGTTTGGATGGCTATTATAGGCGTTTTATCGAGAAGTTCTCTTCTATAGCTAGGCCGATGACTCAGTTGACCCGGAAGGATAGAAAGTTTGTTTGGACTGAAGATTGTGAGTCGTGTTTCCAGTTGCTTAAGTAGAAGTTGACTACTACTCCTGTGTTAGCTTCGCCTTCGGGTTCTGGAGGTTTTGTAGTTTGTTCTGATTCCTCTCTGAGTGGTTTGGGTTGCGTGCTGATGCAGAACGGATGTGTGATGCTTATGCGTCTCGACAGTTGAAGCCTCATGAGACGAGTTACCCCATTCATGATTTAGAGTTGGCTGCGATAGTGTTTGCCTTGAAGATTTGGCATCACTATTTGTATGGTGAACAATTTGTGGTGTACACCGACCACAGAGTTTGAAGTATATCTTCACGCAGTCAGATTTGAATATCAGGAAACGGCGTTGGATCGAGTTGCTGAAGGATTTTGAGTGTGAGATTCAGTATCAGTCTGGGCGGATGAATTTAGTGGCCGATGCTTTGGGTAGGAAAGCCCAACCTGCGATGTTGACGTCGATGAGTATATCCAAAGTCCATGAATATTTGGGACTTCTGGATTGCGTTTTCAGTTAGGTGATCATTGCATCATGGTTTTTCTTTTCAGGTCGAGCCACAGATTTAGCAAACATTAGAGCAGTGCAGAGGACTGATCCGTATGTTCATGAGTTGAAGATTAAGGCTCAGAATTGTCAGTCTGAGGATTTTTCTGTTGTTTCTGATGGATGTTTGAGATTTTGAGGTAGGTTGGTGGTTCCGAATTTGATTGATTTGAAGGAAGACATCTTGAATGAAGCTCATTGTAGTCGATACAGTGTGCATCCGGGTGAGAAGAAGATGTATCATGCCCTGAAGTCTCACTTTTGGTGGGAAGGCATGAGGAATGATATCTCTGGATTTTTATCTCGATGTTTGAATTGCCAACAGGTCAAGGCTGAGAGGATGAGACCTGGTGTATTGTTACAGAGTCTAGAAGTGCCTCAGTGGAATTGGGAGCATATCGCCATGGATTTTGTGACTCATTTGCCTCGATCGAGTAGGGGATGTGATGTTGTGTGGGTTGTTGTTGATAGACTTTCGAAGTCAGCACATTTTATTCCCTATGATGTGAGGTGTTCGATGAAGAAGATGGCGCAACTGTACATTGTCCATGTGGTGAGATTTCATGGAGTTTCGGTTTCGATAGTGTCTGATAGAGATCCAAGGTTTATTTCCCGATTCTGGAAGAGCTTGCAGACAGCGATGGGTTCGAGATTGTCTATGAGTACAGCCTATCACCCACAGACAGATGGTCAATCTGAGAGGACCATTCAGATTTTAGCGTATATGCTACGAGCAGTTGTATTGGATTTCAGTGGTGGCTGGCAGGATTCCTTGTCCTTAATTGAGTTTTCTTATAACAACAGCTACATGGTGACTATTGGGATGGCACCTTTTGAAGCGCTGTATGGTCGTAAGTGTAGATCACCGATCTGCTGGGAAGATATTGGTGAGAAGCAGTTGTCTACTGAATTTGTGCAGCACATGAAGGACAAGATTGAGTTGATTCGGAGTAGGATGAAATCTGCTCAAGATCGACCTGCTAGCTATGCTAACAAGAGACGCAGACCTTTGGAGTTTGAGGTTTGCGAACGAGTGTTTCTCAAAGTTTCTTCTTTGAAGAGCGTGATGAGATTCAGATTGAAGGGTAAATTGGCTCCTAGATTCATTGGTCCCTTTGAGATTGTTGAGAGGATCGGATAGTTGGCTTATAGATTGAAGCTGCCTGATGAGTTAGCAGCGATGCATGATGTGTTTCATGTGTCAATGTTGAGGAAATATGAGCCAGATCCGTCCCATGTGTTGAGGAATGATGAAGTTGAGCTGGATTCTACCTTGAGCTATGTTGAATATCCAGTGCAGATTCTAGATAGGAAGGAGAAGCAGCTGAAGAATAAGGTTATTCCATTGGTGATGATCCAATGGAGCAAGCATGGTCGTGAGGAAGCTACCTAGGAAGTGGAAGAGAATATGAGACAAGAGTGGCCTCATGATTCTAGATAGGAAGGAGAAGCAGCTGAAGAATAAGGTTATTCCATTGGTGATGATCCAATGGAGCAAGCATGGTCGTGAGGAAGCTACCTAGGAAGTGGAAGAGAATATGAGACAAGAGTGGCCTCATCTGTTCGAGCTGTGATGGCAGTAAAATTCCAGGTAATTTCTGACTTTTGTTTCGTGTGTTGATGGTTTATTGTGGTTTTTTTGGCATTGAGTATGCTGGGCAGTATGGCATAGGTGTTTTTGGAATGGTGTCTAGTATACTGTGCCGTGAGAATGCCATCTTGTTGTGATTGTTTTTCCTCGTTATTTTAGAATCTGGTGTTACGAGTTGATTTTGAGGACGAAACCAATTTCTAGTGGGAGAGAATGTGAGGACTGGAAATTGTTAAGTACGATTTATTAGCTAATCAGATTTAGATTGGGATTAGATACTTGAGTTTCTGATTATCGAGTGAAATCTGCACGGGATTTGGAGCTGTTTTGGCGAGATTTTTCATTGGGATCTGACTCCAGTAAGAATCCATATTTAAGGCCTATCGCTGGAAGAAGATAAGCTTTTAGGATTCTTGCACGGGAATTAGCGAGATTCAGATTTGAGTGAAATCTGAATGTTCAAATGTGACCCTCGCTGTTTGCGTGAATTTCTGTGAGCAGGGAGCGAAGTTGTTGCAGTGTTCGTGTGTCTTCACGATTGTTGAACCGTAGTTCTTCTGTTCTTTGGCAGCTTTGGGTAAGTGATTTCTTTCCATTTTAAGCTTAGTCGAGAGCTGAGTACTGCTCTGTAGAGTTGAGGTAGCTGAGTGAGCTACGAGGCTTTAGAATTTAAGCTGTATGAGTTCAGATTTGAGCAGGTAGTGGCTTCTGTTGAGTTCGTTGTGAAGCTCACTAGGGCAGTAGACTTGTGCTGGTTGCAGCGTCCTTTGTTTTTGTAAGATCTGTTGAGGTAGAAGCTAAATTGAGGTACGAATTGAGCTAGATTTTTCTTTCGTGTATTAGCTGGTGTGCTTTGTGTTGATTGTATGATGATTCTGTGCTCATATCTGTTTGTACGTGATTTATATGTATGATTTTTAAGCATGAGTTTGTTGTGCATTCACTCATACATATTGAGCATGATTCTTTTGAGAACTGAGTTCCTTTGCACGTTGTGATCGGCCGGCTGAGTCGTCGCGCCTGAAAGGTCCAACACTGTTTTTGATGTGGTGGCTGGCTGAGTCGTCGTGCCTGAATACCACGCTGCCTTGTGATGGTCGGCTGAGTCGTCGCACCTGAAGATCACAAGATGATGATGATTGATGAGATCTGCACAGCAGAGTCGTTATTTTTTGCCTACCAGTGATTCTTGGTAGCCCTGTTCATGCATTGCACGATCGAGATATTGCATTGTCTGATATGATAGATGCTTTTATTGTTCTCTTCGTACTGAGGTTTGACCTCGTTTATTTTCCCTTTTTTGGGCTGTTTTGGTCGGAGTTGGACATTACAGGTTCTTCAGGTAACCAGGTTGGACAGTGTGGAGCTTCAGCTGGTAGATCCCCTTTTTTATTTGAGTCCCAGTTGTATTGATATATTATATTGAGCCAGGGGATGTCCTGTGCCTTTATTTACTCGCGGATCTGTAATTGATTGACTACTTTCTTTATTTGTATGTTGCTTGAGTTTTGAGTTAAACTCTTATTTTGATTATGAATGTATTTTGAATGATATTGGATCAGGCCCATATTTGAAAATTTTAAGCCCATATTTTTATGATGCTTCCGCATATTTGTGACTAATTGATGTATTAGCGCACCGGGCCTGACATCAAGTGTGTTTGTGTCTCAAAAGTTTTATGTTGTAAGAAATACAGCTTACAATATTTCATTTCATCCCTTCTTTTCATTTTGTTATTTAAATTATTCCAACTCCGTTGTTGCCCATGGGCGTGTGCGTCACAATATTTGTGACACCCACGCCCATGGGGTCAACGGATTTGGATTGAATCGAAATAACAAAAGGAAGAGAAGGACTGAATGATAATTATTGTAAGCTGTATTTCTTACAACGAAAAAAAAATCGAAATACAAACACAAATGGCGCCAAATAATAAATAGCTGTAACAGATCTGGATAACAGATTTGATATAAATTTCAAAGTGTGATATTACAACTACTTGAGTTCTATATGAACCCTTATTAATGGATCTTAATACAAATTTGTCAAAAGATCAAAAACAACAATACTATGGACACGGAAACGCCGGCCTTCGATAAACACAACACCACAGCTAGATCAGCTCCCGCTGCTCGTCTGCCCCAGATCTGCCTCACCTGCACCATAAAAGCTAGTGAGCCTAGGGGCTCAGCGAGTAAAATCGGAGAGTAGCAAAATCACTTAATGCAGACAGACACATCGTATCGTAAAATAACATGGTTTAAAGGAAGGCATTTAAACATAAACTTTTTTCGTAAAAACAAATTTGGGAAAAAGACCCAGATCTCATCTATACTTTTCGTAGATTTATGGCTTAGAAGATCTCCTTAGGTCCGTAGGCGTTTGATCAAGCTACATCTGAATTCAGTTTCTATATGGCATGAAGCCCAATATGAAGGGCAACCGACACACTCGACAGTTGCTCACCCTTCCGTGTTGACCGTCTATTATCTATGTCATAAATCCTTCAAAACTAAACATTTCTCCTTTAAACATATATTTAATCGAAATCAGATCAACATTTATCGGGATTCACTTCTTTAAAATCTCATTTCTCTTTAGAACTTCACTGAGCGACAGATTCGACTACTGGGATCTGATCATTGGGCAAAAATAGATTTGGCTAACAGAAACAGTACTCGGGTACAAATCAGATCTTAGTAATGGAAACAGATTTGACTATCGAGATGGTATTGCTAACGTTAAAACAGATGTGACTATGGAACCGGTGTCGTTAGCGTGAAATAGACTTGGCTATAGAAATGGTAGCGCTAGCGTTGAAGCAGATTTGGTGATAGAATAGTAACGCTAGCATGAAACAGATTTGACTTCAGGGTCAGTATCGCTAGCGGGAAAACGTATTTGACTATAGAAAGCAGTATTTAGGTACGAAACAGACTTCAGATGTGGGAAACAGATTTGGCATGAAAAATCAGATTTGACTATAGAATCATGTCGCTAGCGTAGAAAAATAGATTTGGCTATTGAACTAGTGCTGCAGCGTCACGAACGACATCCCAAGATACCAGTTCCGCCTATCAACCAGAACAAAATCCTGATTCAACCAGCATCACCGATTACTTGGAGTAAAGTCCAGACACCGCCATTCACCAGAAAGAAGAACTTCATAATCGTACAATAAATTTGGCATGAAAAATCAGATTTGACTATAGAATCATGTCGCTAGCGTGAAAAATGATTTGGCTATTGAACTAGTGCTGCAGCGTCACGAACGACATCCCAAGATACCAGTTCCGCCTATCAACCAGAACAAAATCCTGATTCAACCAGCATCACCGATTACTTGGAGTAAAGTCCAGACACCGCCATTCACCAGAAAGAAGAACTTCATAATCGTACAATAAACTAGAATCTGTACTGCTCAATGTTTTAAAAAACAACATCAATGCGTGAAAACATGCAGGAGAGTTTTAAAACAGAAAATAATACTGTGAACCCGATCCTTCATTTTGTTAACCAAGCATGAACATACACTTAGTAATATCTTGGACATAAACAGGCAAGCAAACACAGAACTGAGGAAAACAATATATGCTTTAATGGTGTAGCAAAGAAGCAGATTTTACTTGCCTTAGATTATAAATACAAAGACAGCGGGTTTCTTGCAAAAATCAAACGACGAGCTCCTGAAGAATTTTTTTTTTGAGAGAATGAAAGAAAATCCTTTGCATTAAAATGAGCTCTGTTTTACGTAATCAATAATTTAAGGGGAGGGGTTTGTAGCAGGTAAATATACTTGAGTATGCATGGGATATCCCAACAACTATTTGTCCTTCTTAACCCGTTTACTGTTTTTTCTTTATAAATATGCCAAAGATTTTATAAAGAAACAAGTTGCTCATTTCAAAAACATTTTCGAACAAAATCTGAAATCTGCTTACGTCTTATGCTTGGGGCAAAATCTGCCTGGAAACATTCTGCATCGTATCTCAAAATCTGAAATGAAGAAATCAGCTTTTTAAATCAATAACATGCACTTATGCTGAAATGTGAACATGGAAACATCAACATGGCCCTTAAAATAAAAGGGTTCATAAATGTGTCCTATGGATTTCGGGGCCCTACAATATTCCTCAGACTTCTATGCCAACTGTTGTTGTTCCTTCCGTCGACTACACAGAGTCTTTTGCACTGCTCCGAGCTTCTGTTGATAAGATTCAATTCGAGCAGATTCAGACACGAGACGAGCTCAAGGCTGCGCTTTCATCAAATATTACAGGCCTTGAGATGATGTTTGCACAAGTTTCTACCCAACAGGACATGCTTCTTAGAGCTCAAATCCATGACGTCCGAAAGGAAGTACAGACTCAGAAGGCTGCTCTATCTCAAGATCTGGTTGACTTTCGAAAGGAAACACAGGAGGGCCTTAATACTCTTAGCCCTCAATTGTATGAAATCATTGCCTACATTAGTAGAGGGCTTGATGACAAAAAGGGGGAAATAGAGAGTAGTAGAGTTCCTCTGGTTGATGATCGAAGCAGACCTAGTGGTGGAGGGAGCAGTAGTGAGCCTTCGAGGAAAAGATGAGGATCTTATAAAGGAAGAGGAAGCAGGAGTTTAGGGTGGAACCGATGGTTTTCTTGACGAATTTTTCGTATTTCAGTTCTTGTACAAAACTCTTGTACTTAGCTGTTTTTTATTGATTATATATAGCAACGACTTCGAGCAATTTCTTCTGTATCTTTTTAAGTCGTAGGCTGCTAAGTTTTGTCATCACCAAAAATGGGGAAATTGTTAAGAGAAAATTTATAAATTTTGTTGATAACGAAAACAATATAAGAACTGAATTTAACACTCAGATCTGGACCTTTATTAATTGTTTTAATAGGAAAGAAAGTATATTCAGATCCGAGAGATTGAGAAGAGAGTATATAAATGGGAAGAGAGTTTATCAGATCACATAAAAGCAACTCAGATCCGAGGGTATCAAATTCAGTACAGAGGCTTAGTTATCAGATTTGATCAGTAACAGAGACTCAGATTTGGAAAGAATCTACTCAGATTATTTCAGAGGTTATTTATCAGATTTCAGATCAAAATAAGGTTCAGATAAGAGAGAAAATGGGATATATCTGTAAGAGAAAATAAAAAGGGGGAGATTCGTAAAGGAGAAAAAATCCTGAATCTTGTATTTATTCGAAACAGCTTAGAGAAGATTTCAGCTTGGAGCCGAACATTTTTCAGATTCAAGTTTCAGATCGTATCAGCTAATGATCCAGATGATTCAACAATCAAGATTAAATCAGATAAAGCCTGTTAGACAACATGGATTGAAGAGAGACAAGATCAGAGCTATTTGGAGTATGTTCTGCATAACGCAGAGTTGGTAAATACGATGTTTACCCTCTTTGGTATAAAAGTCAACATAGCTCTGACAACTTTAGACAAACCTCTACTAAGCATTAATGGAGCAATTAATGCACGTTACGGTGAAGATATTCAAATGAGGCTTGTGTCTACTGTCTCATTAAATGACGGTTGAAGATGGATGTTATAAATAGCTGAAGAGAATCAACAGAGAAGCTCTCTCGGTGATTTTAATCTCTCGCATAATCTCTGTCTCTCTGAATCCTTGGTATAAAATATTTTCAGAATCAATCTTTTGATATCCCAGTTCTCACTATCTCAAAAACCAGTCGTTAAATTCTAAAACAGAAATAATCTTCGAGATTCCTTCTGGTTCAACTTAGCCAAATATTCATATTCTTCAAAGAACGAGAAGTTGTTACAAACTTTGTGTGTGTTGTATCCATTGTAATATTCAAACAGAGTCTGTAAAAAACTTTCTACGTGAAGCAGTTCTAAAAAGTCATTTTTTGTATTTAGCAGAGAAATCTGCATTGTATTGTGGTGCTAGGAGTTCACCTTGAGTGAGGCTCTAGTGACTGGGTGCTTACAGAAGATGTATTCATCAAATCTTCTCGTGTAACCTTCCTGAAAAGGAAGAAGAGGAGACGTAGGATTTGAGATCCGAACTTCCAGAAACAAATTTTTGACCCTTACTCTATTTACATTATCTGCATCTATTTATACTATTCACTGTTTAATCGGTTTATTTTCGCACATTATCTGTTAACCGAGAAAATAGATTTGGACTGAGAGCCTCAAATCTGGTCACTCAGATTTGAGTTAAGCACTGACTTGTAAAATCGTTTTTAAGGATTGAAAAATAAAAATCCAAGGAGTTTCTTCAACCCCCCCCCCCCCTGAACTCCTAGGCATATTTTTTTGATCCTAATTGATCCTATCAGTGTCCAACGGACAAATCCAAACATGAGGCTTTATAAATTATGCGCAAAGCATAGATTTAAAAAATGCGCACAAAAACAAAGAGAGAATGTTGTGCAAATCCAGAACGCACTAACAATATGAAGCACAACCTGGGAAGACATTGCCAAACCAGCTCAGATAGGAGAACTTCCCAGTGTGTGAGATTTTATCCTTGAGACATTGTACTTACACTGTAAATCTCACACACATATACATTCACTCACATTCGAGATTTGAGAGAAACATATTAGAGTGAATGTAAATTAGAAACTCTCCCTTGTAGTCTTTGGACAGAGACGATAAAAAAATCTATTTGTCTTTCGCACTGAGACATTAAAGAAGTGTGTGTAGCCTTTCTCACTGAAGCGTTAAATAAGTGGAGTTAGACACATGCAACTTGCGCGCTGGTGTGCAGTGGTGTGGCTAGGAGTTCTAACGGCTGCTGGTCGTAGGAGTGGGTTGCAGCGAGGGTCGTTTCAAATCCTTCTAGTGGAAACCTTCACATTGAGGAAGAAGGGGAGACGTAGAAGATTCAGCTTCTAACTTCCATAAAAAAATTGCAGCGTATTTTCTTTAATGTTTTCCGCACTTACATTCATATGCATAGAATGATTGTTTAATATGCACAAAACTGTTTAAATAGATTTCGATTATAAGAGTTCAGTTTGAGTTGTTTCCACATGATTTTAATTCATAACTCAATCTTTATCTCGGTGCACTAACATTCAAGAATACTGAGCTATTGTAGCTCAAGTTAAAGAAACCAGGCTGCTCGTGTTAAACCAGCTTGCAAAAGAGCTGGTAATCTGGACCAGTTCGCAGAGCTGTTGGTCCAGATTCATGGATATAGGGTTTCACAAGTTGCGTGCTGGTTTTCGAACTCCAAAAATTTAATGCATGTAACCTATAGGGTTGGTGTTTCGGCTGTGTGATAGCTGACGTGAGTTGTGGCAGAGCTCACGAACAACCCCGGTGTTTCGATCCCAACAATTGGTATCAAAGCGCTTTTGCAATCTGGTACCCCGTGTAACGGGACCAACACAAGACTATACGAATAATGCTCTTCAGTATTCAAATCGATTTGCTTGTGTTGTCAAGTATAGTGCTCACGTGCTTAAAGTGAAGAAAAGCCTGTCACCTATTATACAAAGGACACAACAGTTTCAGAAGACTTTTCAACGGCTACAACTTTGTGTCCAACGAGTAAATCTGCACAGAGGTTATATATATGAAGAGCAGAGCACAAGCAGCAACAGAGAGATGCACGAACACAGAAAAAGAGATGAGCGCAAGACGGAGAGAGTGTTGTGCAAGTGCAGAATGAAAAACAGAGTAATGCACAACACACTGCAGTGCTAGTCGCAAGTTTGCACACTATGTGGCAGCTGGTGTGCAAGCTAGTTCAGTGCTTAGGTGTGAGCTAATGCACTGATGGAAAACTTCAAAGAAATATCAAGCCGACAACACAAGCTCTAGGAAGACATCGATAATCAGCTCGGACAGGAGTACTTCCCAGTGTGTGAGATTTTATCTTCGAGAGATTGAGCGTCCACTGTAAATCTCACACATGATTCACTCATATATTTGAGAGTTGAGAACAGAAAAATGAGTGAATCAAATCAAAAACTCTCCTTGTAGTCTTTGAACAAAGAGGTTAAATAAGTCTTTTAGCCTTTCTCACTGAGGCTTTAAAGAAGTGATTGTTAGACACATGGCTTGCGGGCTGGTGTGCATAGGTGCTAGGAGTTCTTGCAGCCGAGGGCTGTCGGATTGTGTTGCAGTGGGAGCCGCTGTAATCAAAGTCTTCTAGTGGACCTTCCCATTGCGGAAGAAGGGGAGACGTAGGAGATTCAGCTACGAACTTCCATAAACAAATTGCAGCGTATATATTTATAACTTTCTGCTTAACATTCATGCATAGCATATTTCGAAACTCGTGTGTTTAAAACCATTAACAAGATTTCGATTCTTAGAGTTCAGTTTGAGTTGTTTCCGCATGATTTATCTCATAACTCAATCTGTATCTCGATGCACAAACATTTCAAGAACACTGACCTATTGCAGCTCAAGATTTAAATCAACCAGATCGCATGTGTTCAAAACCAGCTCGTTGAGCTGCTGGTAGAGTTCATGCGTGATCCGGTTCCAATGTTACATGCTGGTTATTTTCAAAACTTCTTAAAATACACGCAACTTTAGAGTTTGGTGTCTAAAGTTGTGTGAGAGCTTACGTGAGTTGTGTGTGAACTCATGAGACACCCCCGGTTTTCGATCCTAACAGCCAACTTCAGTCTCTTCTCCTCGGAATACTCTACGATGTCGAACAACTCCTCCATGTGTTCTAACCAGCCTTCAGCCATCAAACCACCCTCTGTGCCAGTAAATGTAGAGGAATTCATCCTCTGGAACCTAGCCAACACTAGCTCCATCTCACCAATCTGTCTAGTCACATTCTCTACCTCAACCTCTGTCTTCCCAGCTCGACTACACAAAGTCACACTCTGTTGAACAACATCATCATCACTCTCCAGGGCTCTAGACTCCCCTACTACCTGCCTAGCAGCTCTAGTTATCCTTCTCGGCGGCATCTGACCAAGACTCAGAAGGTAAACACATAGGAAGATAAAGAAATCACAGATCACAGAAATCACAAAGTTAAATCATGAATTGAAATTCAAAATCTGTGCCTAGACTCAAGTGTTATAGAAACCAAGACTTAATTGATCTTATCTCAATTTAAGCTCTGATACAAAATTGTCAGGCCCGTGCTCTAAATCATAGATGAGTTACTCAATTAATCACAATTACATGGAAGCATAAAAATGTGGGTTAAAAATTTTTGTTTCGGCTTGAACTGAAAATAGAATTCAAAATACCATCATACTCAAAGTATAGATTTGAACTAAAAAATCCATACAATGAAAACAGTACCAGAATTTCATACAATAACTCAATGAATACAAATTTCAAATACATTATTCACGTAGGCATCCCCTGGTAACTAGTACAATATAGTATACATAACTGGGACTCAAAACTGGGCTCTACCAGCTGACGCACCACTCGGTCCAGCTGGGTTACCTGAAGAACCTGCAAAGGCCAACCACAAGACCAAAGCAGTCCCAAAAAGGGAAAGAAAACGAGGTCAAACCTCAGTACGAAGAGCACTCATAAAACAGCAATCAATAAGGCATGAAATATATCAAGACGTGCATGAAGGGTACCAAGAATCATCGGTAATCAAGGCACAACGACTCAGCTGGCAATCGAAATCTCGATAAATCATCGTAATCCAAATCACAACGACTCAGCTCGCAATCAGGACTCAGTGAAAGTTGTGAGGATTGAGAATTTGGATTAGTGGTTAATTGTTTTGATTTGGGATTAATCACGTGATTTTGAGGTTCCTGCTGAATTTGTGAGCGTCGCGTTTATTTTGGAGAAAACTGGTAGCAGCAAGTTACTGTAGCTCGTGCTGGTGAATTTTGAATCAGCAGAGATGGCGTCAGTGTGACGCGAGGAGAGCTGCTGGTTTATTTCGAGTTTGAGGAGAGCTGCTGGCAGACGTTGCATCTAGCGAGAGAAAGAATGAGGAAGCGACACGTGTTAGTCAACATGTTTGGAGCGTTGACTACTAGATTCAGCAGATGCGCTTGTGAACAGTGATCAGCTGATGGTTTGTGGAATCAGTCGCAAGAGCTATCGATAGATATGGTGACGTAGGCGTGACGTATTCCTTGCTGCTGGTAGTGATTGCGTTGTGTTGGTTGCTGCTGATCAGCAGGCGCGCTTATGCAAGAGTGTTAAGAAGCGGCGTCGTTTGATTAAGTGGAAACGCTGCGTTTTGAGCTTTTCGTTTGAGAGATCAGCTGTTGGTAGCAATGTTTACGTAACCAAAGTGACGTCGTTTGGATTAGTAGATACGTCGTCGTTTGGAGTGATTTCTCGCGACCAGCAGATAGAATGTTTTGAAGATAGAGCTGTGGCCAGCAGATGGTCGTTTTACTTGCGAGAGCTGTTGTCAGCTGGTTTTTGCTACGGCGTCATTTTGATAAGTTGGAACGGTGTCGTTTTGAAGGTTTTCGTGCGATTGTTGTTTAGTTGTTGCTGCTGAATTTTACGAAAAGAAAAGAGAAGATTGCTGCTGATAGACTTCTGCTGAACACTTCGATGGATCTTAGTGAATCAGCAGGCGAGGATTGAAGAGGTATTTATAGTAGTGTTGATCGACACTTAGAATTATTTTGAACCAGATATATCTTATCTCTTCTTCTCCAAACCCTCGTCGAGCTACTGTTTACCGAGACATTTCTTCCCTAGATTTCCATCGCATCCAGCCTTTGTTTTTGGAGATCTTTGTGGCGCTGAATTCCCCTTGCTTAGCTCTTTCGTTTGCTACCCTTTTAGAGACGATTGAATTGCGCTGGAAGTGGAAACGCGAAGCTGCTGGAGTTCGAAGCTTTTGAGAGCAGTCTGTGCTTGCGTTCTTCTGCTAGCGTGAGATTTTGGGTGAGCAATTCTTGTGGTTTGAGCTCGGTTTCTAGTAGTTAATGCCTGCGTAGAAGTGTAAGATTGAAGTATGCTTCTGGCCGTAGGATTAGCGTGTTGTGTAGCTGAATTGAGCTAAATTATTAGCTATATTGTAACAGATTTCAGCTTCTAGGAAGT
>KV011196.1:101077-126349 GCA_001598015.1 Dorcoceras hygrometricum | reverse complement strand
CCGAGCAAGGTCGAAGCAGTGTTTAACTGGGAGAGACCTCGGAATGTTTCAGAGATCCGTAGTTTCATGGGGTTGGCCGGCTAATATAGGCGTTCCATTGAGAAGTTTTCTTCGATAGCCAGGCCCATGACGCAGTTGACTCAGAAAGATAAGAGATTTGTATGGACTGATGAGTGCGAGTACAGTTTCCAGACGCTGAAGGAGAAGTTGACTACTGCTCCTGTTTTGGCCCTACCGTCTGGCTCCAGAGGATTTGTTGTGTGCTCCGATGCTTCTCTGAGTGGATTAGGGTGTGTTTTGATGCAGAACGGGTACGTGATTGCGTATGCGTCTCGACAGCTGAAGCCTCACGAGACGAGGTACCCGGTTCATGATTTGGAGTTGGCTGCGATAGTGTTTGCCTTGAAGATTTGGCGGCATTATCTCTATGGTGAAGAATTTGTGGTGTACACTGACCACAAGAGTCTGAAGTATATCTTCATGCAGTCGGATTTGAATATGAGGCAGCGACGCTGGATGGAATTGCTTAAGGACTTCGATTGTGAGATTCAGTATCAGCCTGGGCGTGTGAACTTAGTAGTCGACGCTTTGAGCAGAAAGACCCAGCCTGATATGTTAGCATCCTTGAGTATTTCGAAAGTTCATGAGGAGTTCAGTACGTCTGGTTGGCGATTCCAGCTGGGTGATCAGTATTTCTTTGTTTCTCCTCTCCAAGTGGAACCGCAGATTGTGATGAACATCAGGGAGGCGCAGAGGACCGACCCCTATATCCATGAGCTGAGGATTAAGGCGCAGTCAGGTCAGTCTGATGATTTCTCTGTTGCTTCTGATGGATGTTTGAGATTCAGAGGGAGATTAGTAGTTCCGAACCTGATTGATCTAAAGGAGACCCTCATGAATGAAGCAGATTGTAGCCGGTACAGTGTGCATCCAGGCGAGCGAAAGATGTACCATGCCTTGAAGTCTCACTACTGGTGGACAGGTATGAAGAGCGACATTTCTGCTTTTGTTGCTAGATGTCTGAATTGCCAGCAGGTCAAGGCTGAGAGGATGAGACCTGGTGGTTTGTTGCAGAGTTTGGAGGTCCCCCAATGGAATTGGGAGCACATCGCCATGGATTTCGTGACTCAGCTACCTCGATCGAGTAGGGGATGTGATGCGATTTGGGTTGTGATTGATAGACTTTCGAAGTCAGCCCATTTCATTCCCTATGATGTGAGGTGTTCGATGAAAAAGATGGCGAAATTGTACATCGACCATGTGGTTAGATTGCATGGGGTTCCGGTTTCGATAGTGTCTGACAGAGATCTGAGGTTCACTTCTCGCTTTTGGAAGAGTCTGCAAACAGCAATGGGTTCGAGATTTGCTATGAGCACAGCCTACCACCCACAGACAGACGGACAGTCTAAGCGGACTATCCAGACTTTAGAGGATATGTTGCGAGCGGTAGTGATGGATTTCAGCGGTGGCTGGCAGGATTCTCTTTCTTTGGTGGAGTTTTCGTATAACAACAGCTACCAAGTCACTATTGGAATGGCTCCGTTTGAGGCTTTGTATGGTCGAAAGTGCAGATCCCCGATTTGTTGGGAAGAAGTTGGCGAGAGACAGCTTTCTACACCGGAGTTTCTTCAGCACATGAAAGACCAAATTGATTTGATCCGGAGTAGAATGAAGGCTGCCCAAGACCGTTTCTCGAGTTATGCGAACAGAAGACGTCGACCGTTAGATTTTGAGGTGGGCGATCGTGTGTTTCTCAAGATTTCTCCTTCCAAGAGCGTGATGAGATTCCGATTTAAAGGCAAATTGGCTCCCAGATTCGTTGGTCCCTTTGAGATTATCGAGCGGATTGGACAGTTGGCTTATAGACTGAGGCTGCCCGAGGAGTTAGCCGCGATACATGACGTGTTTCATGTGTCAATGTTGAGAAAATATGAGCCGGATCCGTCCCACGTGTTGAGAACTGACGAAGTTGAGCTGGATTCTGCCTTGAGTTATGTTGAATATCCGGTGCAGATCTTGGATAGAAAGGAGAAACAGCTGAGGAACAAGATAATTCCGTTGGTGATGGTCCAATGGAGCAAGCATGGCCGAGAAGAAGCAACCTGGGAAGTTGAGGAAAAGATGAGACAGGATTGGCCTCACCTGTTTGAGCACTGATCGTGTAGAATTTCCAGGTAAATCTCTGGTTTTGCTTCGAATTTTAGTGAGTTGTTTGTGCTGGTTTTCATGTTCGTTGTTTCTGCCTTGGTTTGTCTTTTGATTTCGAGGACAATATCTCTTAAGTTGGGGAGAATGTGAGGATTGAGAATTTGGATTAGTGGTTAATTGTTTTGATTTGGGATTAATCACGTGATTTTGAGGTTCCTGCTGAATTTGTGAGCGTCGCGTTTATTTTGGAGAAAACTGGTAGCAGCAAGTTACTGTAGCTCGTGCTGGTGAATTTTGAATCAGCAGAGATGGCGTCAGCGTGACGCGAGGAGAGCTGCTGGTTTAGTTCGAGTTTGAGGAGAGCTGCTGGCAGACATTGCATCTAGCGCGAGAAAGAATTAGGAAGCGACACGTGTTAGTCAACATGTTTGGAGCGTTGACTACTAGATTCAGCAGATGCGCTTGTGAACAGTGATCAGCTGATGGTTTGTGGAATCAGTCGCAAGAGCTATCGATAGATATGGTGACGTAGGCGTGACGTATTCCTTGCTGCTGGTAGTGATTGCGTTGTGTTGGTTGTTGCTGATCAACAGGCGCGCTTATGCAAGAGCGTTAAGAAGCGGCGTCGTTTGATTAAGTGGAAACGCTGCGTTTTGAGCTTTTCGTTTTAGAGATCAGCTGTTGGTAGCAATGTTTACGTAACCAAAGTGACGTCGTTTGGATTAGTAGATACGTCGTCGTTTGGAGTGATTTCTCGCGACCAGCAGATAGAATGTTTTGAAGATAGAGCTGTGGCCAGCAGATGGTCGTTTTACTTGCGAGAGCTGTTGTCAGCTGGTTTTTGCTACGGCGTCGTTTTGATAAGTTGGAACGGTGTCGTTTTGAAGGTTTTCGTGCGATTGTTGTTTAGTTGTTGCTGCTGAATTTTACGAAAAGAAAAGATAAGATTCCTGCTGATAGACTTCTGCTGAACACTTTGATGGATCTTAGTGAATCAGCAGGCGAGGATTGAAGAGGTATTTATAGTAGTGTTGATCGACACTTAGATTTATTTTGAACCAACCATATCTTATCTCTTCTTCTCCAAACCCTCGTCGAGTTACTATTCATCGTGAATTTCTTCCCTAGATTTCCATCGCATCCAGCCTTTGTTTTTGGAGATCTTTGTGGCGCTGAATTCCCCTTGCTTAGCTCTTTCGTTTGCTACCCTTTTGAAACGATTGATTTGCGCTGGAAGTGGGAACGCGTAGCTGCTGGACTTCGAAGCTTTTGAGAGCAGTCTGTGCGTGCGTTCTTCTGCTAGCGTGAGCTTTTGGGTGAGCAATTCTTGTGGTTTGAGCTCGGTTTCTAGTAGTTAATGCCTGCGTAGAAGTGTAAGATTGAAGTATGCTTCTGGCCGTAGGATTAGCGTGTTGTGTAGTTGAATTGAGCTAAGATATTAGCTATGTTGTAACAGATTTCAGCTTCCAGGAAGTGTCCTGCCGCGTGATTTGAGCCAGGAGGAATCTGTTAGGTAATTCGAAGGAGGAAAGGTACGAATTGAGCAGCCCTTAGCAGCTTGAGCGTGAACATGTCTGTTCTTCGATATGCATCTAGCTTGGATATTGAATGGCATTCATGCATACATCTTGAGCCTGATTTACAGATTTGAATTGATACCTGATTGGGTGCCACGTTGTGACTGGCCGACTGTTGAGTTGTGCCCGAAAAGTCCAACGCTATCGTCGGAGCGGTGACTACCGGATACGAGTGTCAACCGCCGAGCTGTGATGGGCTGACGGGCCCCGATGATCACGGACCGATGATTTCCCGGTTGATAGACCGTGGTATAGAGGCAACTTGATTTGATTGCCGGTTGATGCACTTGCCTAGCTGACCGATTTTCCTTGACAGCCTCATGCATTCATAGCATTGATCTTTAGCATGTTGCATGTTTATCTGCTTTGATAGCTCTTCGTACTGAGGCTTGACCTTGTACTTGTTTCCTGCTTTTGCTTTGTTTGGGTCTGTGTTACCCATTTGCAGGAGCTTTAGGTAATCAAGCTAGACCGAGTGGAAGTTCATCTGGTCGATCCCCGTGTCCCTGAGTCCCAGTCTATATATGATATGTATTGAACCGAGGGATGCCCCGTGTTATCATGTAGTGGGGATTTATTTTGGATTGATATACTTGTTGTGTTGGATATTGAATCAACTCGTATTTTATTATCGCTATTTTGAATGTATGAATTGAAGTTCAGGCCCATATTATTTCGAAAAATTTTTAAGCCCTGATTTTAAGCTTCCGTGTTTATGCGCTTAATATGTGTTAATTGTTAGTAATTAGCACGGGGCCTGACAAAAGTAATGGATTCTTAGGCACGAAGACTTAGCCGGCAAATCATGACTCAGTGATTAATCGGTTCTCGAAGGAACAGGCTCAATACGTGATGCATGAGTGCAAGGCAGAATCATCTCACAATAAAAGAATAATAATCAAACATAAGAAAACCAGATAATCATCAAGAACAACACGGCTAAGCAAACTCAGCTTACGGCCAGCACGCAGACACAACAATAAATTCACGCTGGAAAAATTCTCATACTTATGTCAAAGCTGCTTAAAATATGCTCAATCAGTACCTTTCGCAAATCTTGGTACAATACCTGAGCTCAGCTTACAGCTTAACGACAGAACACACTTCCCAGCTCCGCTCAAGTCTCTGCCAAGAAATCAAGGCAAAAATAACAAGAAAGAATCTAAGTTGTCAAGATACTCAAGAAAATCAGCTTTACTCAAGCTTACACGGCTCACGGCCTAAATCATCGTAGCCTAGAAGAACTACGCCTAACTAACAGAGCACTTTCCAGCTCAAATATAATCGCTAGGAGTAGAAACTAACTCTAGCATAACACGGTCATGAACTGGAGCTCGATTCTATCGGAAACTAGCGAAACCTAGCCCCCGAAACTTCTAACTATTATCTCTATCCGACTTCCTTCCGACTCCAAACTGGTACAAGAACGTTGGTCTCGAATAGGGGTTTCCAATCGATGTAATCTCACTCAAATCTGACAAACCAATCGCCGACAATCGGGATAAGAAGATGTCGGGTGAACAGTATGTTAGAGTATGTGGCCAACAAGCCAACTTGTGGCAAATGGGTTCTTGTTGACTCTATGTATAACGATCTTTATTTATGAAATTCGTATTCCTTTATGAAATTCTTTATTTTCATTAGTGGGTACACATTGTCCAATCAAGAAATCATGGTCCCGAATAATATCAGTCAACCATGACCCTCGAAAGGTAGAGCCCAATTGCAACAGGTGCAACCTCCAAGTATTTACCTCACGTCCAGTAAGGACCCAATAATATGACGCCGATTACTATCACGTGTCAAGATGACTCATCAACGTTGAGTCTTGATGGACGATCCCCTTAATATCCCCAATAATATGAGCCAACGTTAAATGAAATTCCATCTATTAGAGTAGGTGCCCAACTATCCAACTTGAGGCATGTGGGTTCTTGTTGACTATATGTAAAGCGATCTTATTTATAAAATTCGCATTATTTTATGGCATTATTTATCTTCATTATTATAATTACAATTGTTGGATAAAGAACTTGAATGCACTATAGTGTATGTTATATGTTATAGTGGATTTGATGGCTATCATGAAACACATCTAATAGTCACTGTGTATTCTAAACCTGTTCCTAGTCGATTGGGCCGTCCAATAGAGGATAAGAACCTCCCGAGCTTGAGACTAGCATCTACGATGTGAAGTACCACGTTTCATTGGTAGGGAACATAGTGATGTTCTGATCATGCAGATGGATAGTGAGCTGGTGATCTATCGAACTACCCTCGTTCGGACTTTCCAAGTGGTTACCATTTTTCGAGTGGATTAAGTCCGAGGTTTTGGTTGTACATATTAGTCCTTATTACTCGAAACGTCATTGAGACTCTACATGATAGGTGCCTCACTTTGACCCGTTTACCTACTCAGCTGGGGTCAGCATGTGGCGGAATTGGGTGAGGTCCCGATGCATGTAGGAGTCGATGCTTCGTTGTCGAGGATTCACCGCTCGCCCTTGTGCATGGATATCCTATGCTATCTGAGGAGATAATAGTGTGACAAATCTCTGGAAAGAGTACTAGATGTGTTTTAGGTAAATGGGTTTACCTAATAACACATGCGATGTCACTATTTGATCTCGAAGATGTATGCATGGTTATTGGATCTCTAGCGACTCTCGATTTACCAATGGTTGCTGATCTGATCGTGATATTTGAGTTGAAAGGACCATACTGTATGCTACCCATGAACGACTGGTTCTTGCAGGCACTATCAGTGATACCTAGGGGATCATGGGACGATGTTTCTAGACGCTTTACCATGATCCAATGGGTAAGTCCGAAAATATTTTTTCGGAGTCACAAAAAGTTGTGAGCCCACGGCTAGCTGTATCCTGAACCATTGAGGGTCACACAAGTACTGGTTTCCCAATTCCCATACGGATATGGTACTCAAAGTGTTGAGTATAGTAGGAGGAAGGTTGGGAGTATGACTTCCTAAAAGTAGCTAAGGGAGTAGGACTTCCATATATAGCTAATGAGAGTAAACCTGTCATATATAGATTTGGTGGTCCGAAAATTTTATTTTGCATCATAATGATCAGTTTTGTAAACTGAGCACATCGGTGATATCTGATCATCGATCGGGATTATGATGAGACCAAAATCCAGGAAGTCGAAACAAATGTTCATAGTTCGACTTGAACCGAATGTTCACTATTTGAGTTGAACCGAATGTTCACTGTTTTGTTCAAATCAAATTCTATCCCTCAATCTATAAATAAGGCAATGAGGAGACATTTTCAAAAGCGAGAAAGAAAAACACCAAAATCTATTCAACAAACTCCTCCCCTCTCCCTTCTTCCCTCGCCGTCGCCGTCCGCTGCCGACGCCGCCGTCGTCGTAGGATTTTGTTCCGACCTTCTTGCCGAGGAGATTCCGTCCATGAAATTTTCATCGGTTTTCTAGTTCAAACCGGTGAAGGAGTAGAGATTCTGGTCGTGGATCGGATAAGGCGTCGATCCAGCCGTTCAACCATTGAACTGCCAATTCCCTCGTGGAATTGGTCGGAGCTAGGCGCCTAGACGCCATGAAGGTACCTTCTGAACATTCTATGAATGTTTTGATTATTGTATAGGTGTATTGACCGTTCACGGGCTACAATTTTTAAATTCTTCCGCTGTCAGGCCTCGTGCACAAACACAGAGTTAAACCACGCAAACACTAGCGGAAGCAATAAAATAGTGGTTAAAATTTTCTCTTTTGGCCTGACGGAAAGATAACATAATTTAAAGTACTACAATACTCAAAATATCACAATTTACAATCACTCAGTACAACAGTACAGCATGTATCAAAATACAAGAACACCTGAGTACCACTGGATACAACAAAGCACAGGGCATCCCCCGGCTAACAGTACTGTTATATATAATATACTATACTAACTGGGACACTCTAACCACCTCCTGGGGCACCACCAGTCGGGTCAACTCCATGACCAGCTGAGTAACCATGGTAACCTGAACAACAAACAGGCAAACAAACAAACCAAGCCCCAGAGAGACATGGTGTCAAACCCAAGTACGGAGAGCAACTGAAAAACAGCAGTTAAACGGAAACAGATAATATTCATTGCTATGAATGAGATGAGGCTACAACCGAAGGCAGGGAGCCAAAAGATCTCAACAGCTGCTCAACAAGCGTAACAGATCAACTTAACAATGGTGGCCACGGTGTGTGAGTATATGGGAGCTACCCACTCGTATAGCACACTGTACCAGATGCAGAACATAGCTCAACATGCTATTGGCCAACTCATGAGGTGTGGGAGCTACCCACTCCGCTCATAGTGGCTAACAGATCCCAGCAGGGAGATGAGGGTGACGGGAGTTACCCGCTCGGCCTCTAACAAGCATCCTGGTACACACACAGATCAAGATACAAGGCACGACTAAACAAGATTCTGGATGCACCATGAATAATGCGTGTATGAAAAATATAGCTTGCAGATAACAACACCACAGAAGCAAGCAGATAACGGCACAGAGGCACACACAGCAGCATACATAGTATCCATGCCAAATTCAACGCTGTAAAACAAGCTCACATCCGTACCTCAAATATCCTGAGCTATAATTACAACAACGAAGTCCCGAGCAACACAGATCTGAAACCTGTTATGCAAAACACAACGCTAACTCAGGGACCGAAAGCACAGAAACTACGAATCTGGTAGTTATGCACTCAAATAAGCGCTATCCTACCCTTCTAACACAACAGAAGGTTTTAAACGAAGCACAAGGTAGGATCTTAACGCTTACCCAGCAAGCTACCAGAACGGCAGACGAAATCCGACTCTTATGCTAACAGACTACATAAGGGAGATGTCTTCGCGATCCACCTCCAGCTCCTCCCAAGTATTCAAAACAGACACCAAACGAAGCGTCTTAGCAAGAGGAGTCCAGCGCTACGACTCTTAATTCAGTCGGAGTTATCTAACTCCGGCAATTGGAGAAGATAAGGTTCGATGAACAGTAGCTAGGGTATCGCGACAGGATTCGCTATCGGGAAATATTCTAAGTGTCGAAGCTGAATAATAAAGAACGAAGGCAAGGTCCTCTATTTAAAAGGTCAAAATCTGCTCAAATCTGAAGAACAGAAACCACCGACACTTAACACTCAAAGCTGAATTTCCCGCTCGGATCTGAATCTCATATCAGATCTGACTCTAAACCAAAACAGATCCTGACTTATCCAAACGATGTCGCACAGAGGGTCCACACTCGCATCTGGACACATCACCCGCTACTCAAACCTGAAAACCAACGCAACTGAGATCTGAATCCAACCGCTAAGCAGCAAATGGCGTCGCATCGCAACCACTCAGATCCCGTCGAATCTGAAGACTAACTCTGCTCAAATCTGAATCTCGCTCGCTAAATGAAACGCTCTCGTTCCAACTAATCCAAACGACGTAGTTTAGCTACTCGCTATAGAAACACGCTAGCGTACTCACATCTGCCTAGCGATTCCAGATTCCATATCCACAACTGAATGCGATCACCCATCGCTGACCAACACTCACCTCTGATAAGTTCCCGCGGAAATTATCCAACCCTCCATATCTGATTCAAGGACTAATATGAACCTGATAACTAAGCCAAACGTACCAACTCACGGCTGGCTCATCCTAGATCTGTTCAAGCCAAATCTGGTCTAAGTTAAACCCGATTAATTAACTCAATTAATCTAAGTAAACTTTCGGGTATCACATCTCTCCCCCACTAAAACAGGATTTCGTCCTCGAAATCAAGAGTTCAAGATAACTGGGAAAGTAACCTCAAGCAAACAACTACTGGAGAATCAACAAGAAACAACTATCTTCTGAAATCTGATACTGCGCTTACTCATACAGATGCGGCCACTCACGCTGCATCCAAGCCAAATCTGGTCTAAGTTAAACCCGATTAATTAACTCAATTAATCTAAGTAAACTTTCGGGTATCACATCTCTCCCCCACTAAAACAGGATTTCGTCCTCGAAATCAAGAGTTCAAGATAACTGGGAAAGTAACCTCAAGCAAACAACTACTGGAGAATCAACAAGAAACAACTATCTTCTGAAATCTGATACTGCGCTTACTCATACAGATGCGGCCACTCACGCTGCATCTTCTCTTCCAGTTCCCACGTAGCTTCTTCTCTACCATGTTTGCTCCACTGGACCATCACCAAGGGAATGGTCTTATTCCTCAGCTGTTTCTCTTTTGTATCTAAGATCTGCAAGAGATACTCAATGTAACTCAAAGTACGATCTAGCTCTACCTCGTCAGTTCTCAATACATGCGACGGATCGGGCTCATACTTCCTCAGCATCGGCACATGAAAAACATGTAAGGAAGACAGATCTTGCGGCAACAGCCGATAAGCCAAAGGACCAATTATCTCAGCAATATCATATGGTCCACATAACGAGGAGCTAACTTTCCCTTGAGACTAAATCTCATGACACTGGGGAAAGGAGAAACTTTTAGGAAAACCAAATCACCAACCTGAAATTCTAAAGGCCTACGCCTCTTATTCGCATAACTGGCTTGGCGATCTTGTGCAGCCTTCATTCGCTGGCGAATCAGATCTACTTGATCTCTCATCTGCTGCACAAATTTTGAAGAAGACAGCTGCTTCTCCCCCACTTCTTCCCAACACACAGGCGATCTACACTTCATGCCATACAAAGCTTCAAATGGTGCCATACCAATCGTGACCTGGTAGCTGTTATTGTAGGAAAACTCCACCAAAGACAACAAATCTTGCCAGATATCACTAAAATCCATCACAACATCTCTCAACATATCCTCTAAAATCTGGATAGTTCTCTCAGATTGGCCATCTATCTGGGATTATACGATGTACTGATCGCCAATCTAGTGTACCCAAAGCTGTTTGAAAACTCTTCCAAAACCTGGAATTAAACCTCATATCATGATCTGAAACGATAGAAACTGACACACCATGCATATCCTCTAAAATCTGGATAGTTCTCTCAGATTGGCCATCTATCTGGGATTATACGATGTACTGATCGCCAATCTAGTGTACCCAAAGCTGTTTGAAAACTCTTCCAAAACCTGGAATTAAACCTCATATCATGATCTGAAACGATAGAAACTGACACACCATGCAATTTCACCACAAAATCTATGTACAGCTTCTCCATCTTCTTCAAAGAATATGTCATGCTATAGGGAATGAATTGCGCAGACTTCGACAATCTATCAATCACAACCCACACAGCATCATATCCTCGACTTGAACGAGGCAAATGTGTCACAAAATCCATTGCTATGTGCTCCCAATTCCATTGGAATCTCCAAACTCTTCAATAGACCACCAGGTCTCATCCTCTCAGCCTTAACTTGCTGACAATTCAGGCAACGGGTTACAAAATCAGCAACATCACTCTTCAAACCTGCCCACCAGTAATGCTGCTTCAAGGCATAATACATCTTCCCCACACCAGGATGAACACTGTGTCTACTACAGTGAGCTTCTCTCAAGATCTCCTCCTTCAAATCAATCATATTTGGTACAACCAACCTGCCACGAAACCTCAAACAACCATCATACGAGAAAGAATAATCCTCTAACTGTCCAACTCTCACCTTCAGCTTCAACTCATGGACGGATGGATCTATCCTCTGAGCTGCTCTATATGTGTCTCAACTTGAAAAGAAGACACCACAACGTAATCTTCACCTGGGTAAAATCGCCAACCCGTAGTGCTTAGATGCTCATGGACCTTCAAAATCTGCAACGAAGCCAGCATCGCCACTTGAGCCTTTCTGCTCAATGCATCAGAAACTACATTCACTTTCTCATGTTGATATTTGATCTCACAATCAAAATCTTTAAGCAGCTCCATCCATCTACGCTGTCTCGTGTTCAAATCTGACTGAGAAAATAGATACTGAAGGCTCTTGTGGTCTGAGTACACCACAAATTGCTCACCATACAGATAGTGGCGCCAAATATTCAAGGCAAAAACCACTGCTGCCAACTCCAAATAATAACTGGGTAATGAGTCTCATGCGGTTTCAACTGACGAGAAGCATACGCAATGACTCGACCATTCTGCATCAACAGACAACCCAATCCATTCAAGGAAGAATCTGCACAAACCACAAAACCACCTGAACCAGACGGTAAAGCTAACACAGGTGCAGAAGTTAGCTTCTCTTTGAGCAACAGAAAATTGTTCTCACACTGCTCAGTCCAAACAAATCTCTTGTCTTTCTGAGTCAACTGTGTCCTTGGCTTAGCTATACTAAAGAATCCCTCGATAAAACTCCTATAATAGCTAGCCAAACCCAAGAAACTACGAATCTCAGAAACATTCTTGGGACGCTCCCAGTTAAGAACTGCCTCAACTTTACTGGGTTCCACAGAAATACCTGCAGCTGAAACAAAATGACCCAGAAATACAACTCTGTCTAACCAAAACTCGCACTTAGAAAACTTAGCATACAATTGTGAGTCTCGAAGCGTCTGAAGAACCAGTCTCAAATGCTCTTTGTGCTGCATCGGAGTCTTAGAGTACACCAAAATATCATCGATAAACACAATCACAAACTGATCGATGAATTATCTAAAGACTCGGTTCATCAAGTCCATGAAAATTGCAGGGGCATTCGTCAAACTAAAGGCATAACTAAAAACTCATAATGCCCGTACCTCGTATGAAACGTAGTATTTGGAACATCTTGCTCTCGAATACGCAACTGATGGTACCCCGAATGCAAATCGATCTTAGAAAACACAGCCGAACCCTGAAGCTGATCAAACAAGTCATCGATCCTTGGCAAAGGGTACTTATTCTTCGCTGTCGCCTTATTCAATTGCCTAAAGTCGATACACATCCTCATCGACACATCCTTCTTCTTTACAAACAAGATAGGCGCTCCCAGGGTGACATGCTCGGTCTGATGAAACCATTCTCCAGCAAATCACTAAGCTGAACCTTAAGCTCCCTTAACTCAGCACACGCTAAACGATACGGAGCTCTCGAGAAAGGAGCTGTACCAGGTACCAACTCAATGCTGAAATCTATCTCCCTCTTCGGAGGAAAACCAGGAATCTCCTCCGGAAACACATCAGGGAAATTGCGAACAACGGGAACATCACTAAGCTCTATACGCGAAGAAGAAGAAGACGCATCCAAAGCATAGATCATAAATCCAGCATTCTCCAATGACAACAGGCTAAATATCTCCGGCGTAGAGACTAAAGGAATCTTTGACCGAGAATCTAAGCCATAGAAGTCCCACTTCTCACCAGACTGAGGCCTAAAACGCACAACGCCATGGAAACAATCCACGGTGGCCCTATAACCAGACAACACATCCATTCCCAGTATGCAATCGAAATCCCACATCACAAGCCTAATTAAATACGCTAACAACACGTTCTCACCAAAACTTAGAATGCCATTGAACAAAATCTCTTGGGAGTACAAGCTCGTGCCGGAAGGAGTCGCAACAGACACAACATCACAAAAGATGAGGTATGAAAACCATGCTCAACCACAAATGCATCAGCAATAAACGAATGTGATGCTCCTATATCAAACAATATATGCGCAGGTAAATCAAAGACAAAACAAGTACCTGCGATCACTCCTCCTCCTGGCGTGCCCTCCGCTTGCTCCCTCGTCATGGCATTCACCTGGGCAAACTGAGGTCCTGAGAACTGAGGCTGGGAATACTGTCCAAACCGCGAAGGATCAGGCTGCTGAAACTGCCTAAACTGCGGCTCCCCTATCCTCTGCTGCTGAACAGGAAACGAACGACCTCTAGACGATCCACCTCGACCCTGCGGTGGGGCGGCGGTATGCTGCGATCCAGAAAAAGGACACACTCTAGCAAAGGATCCATACTGTCCACAGTTGTTACACGAACCTTGAACCCCTACACACTGCGCCGTAGGATGCCTTCATCCACACTGGCCAAAAAAACTCAACTTTGGAACTACTGCCGCTGCTAGAACTGCCCGAACCAGAAGAACTAGAACCAGACTTCTTCTTGACTGACGACCACGAGGCCTAAACCTCTGGTGTCCAAACTGTTGGGCTACTTGCTGTTGGGGTGGCTGAGATGACTGCACGGACTAGGAATGTTGCACCCCCAAAACTATGGGATGATTACCTTGCACCACTTGCGGCCTATCACGAGACCTCCGGTTCTGCAGTCCCTCCTCAATGTCAATAGCCCTGTCCGCCGCTTCTTCATAGCTAGCCGGTGAACTCGCCATCACCAACGAATACAACTCTTCATTCAATCCTTCCAAGAACTTGTTCCTCTTTGCCCTCTCTCGGCCAGAAACATGCGGAACATACGCAAGAAGAGAAGAAAATCTTCGGGCATGCTCTCCTACAGACAGAGTCCCCTGAACTAGGTTATCAAACTCACGCTCCCTAGCGTTCACAAAAAATTCCGAAACGTACTCCTGACGGAAGGCAATACAAAAGCTGTTCCACGCGATCCCTATTCCAGTCTCCTCAAGGGTCCTCGAAGCACCTCTCCACCAACGCTCAGCATTCCTCCTCAATTGAAATGTAGCTAGACTCAACCTACGCTCATCATCATACCTGACACGATCAAACAACCCGGTAATATGCTGCAACCAGGACTCCGCATCGGAACTAGGCTCATCGCCATTAAACATCTGAGGATTCATCCGCTGAAACCTCGCCATCACAAGTTCCATGTCGTCCACACGGGCTGCCAGCTCATCTACCTCACCCTCGACCTGTCTAGTACATCTACGACTAGGAATACTACGTTGATCCTCATCGTTCTGACCCTAGGATTCCTGCTGAAACTGCCCTCTAACTCTACCCCTACGTCTAGGCGGCATCTAAGAAGGTACTAAGAGGGTAAGATCACACAACAAGAAATATATCACAGAACAAGTAAATCACGTAGTCATGCACATGCAACAAGCAACACTGTGCCTAGACTCAAGTGTGATCAAAAGAAATCGAACTTATCCCAGCTTAAACTCTGATACTAAAAATGTAAGGCCTCGTGCACAAACACAGAGTTAAACCACGCAAACACTAGCGAAAGCAATAAAATAGTGGTTAAAATTTTCGCTTTTGGCCTGACGAAAAGATAACATACTTTAAAGTACTACAATACTCAAAATATCCCAGTTTACAATCACTCAGTACACAGTACAGCATGTATCAAAATACAAGAACTCATGAGTACCACTGGATACAACAAAGCACAGGGCATCACCCGGCTAACATTACTGTTATATATAATATAATATACTAACTGGGACACTCTAACCACCTCCTGGGGCACCACCAGCCGGGTCAACTCCACGACCAGCTGAGTATCCATGGTAACCTGAACAAAAAACAGGCAAACAAACAGACCAAGACCCAGAGGGACATGGGGTCAAACCCCAGTACGGAGAGCAACTGAAAAACAGCAGTTAAACAGCAACAGATAATATCATTACGATACGTACTACTCCGATGTTGGCTTCCGTCCCTCGGAAAAGATCTCAACAGCTGCTCAACAAGAGAAACAGATCAACTGAACAATTGTGTCCACGGTGTGTGAGTATATGGGAGCTACCCACTCGTCTCAGCGCACGTTACCAGATGCAGAACATAGCTCAACCTGCTGTTTCCCAACTCATTAGTTGTGGGAGCTACCCACTCCGCTCATAGTGGCTAACAGATCCCAGCAGGGAGATGAGGGTGACGGGAGTTACCCGCTCGGCTCTAACAAGCATCCTAGTACACACGCAGATCAAGATACAAGGCACGGCTAAACAAGATGTGGATGCAACATGAGTAATGCATGTATGAAAAATGATAGCTTGCAGATAACAACACCACAGAAGCAAGCAGATAACGGCACAGAGGCATACACAGTAGCATACATAGTATCCATGCCCAATTCAATGCTGTAAAACAAGCTCACATCCGTACCACAAATCTCCTGAGCTATAATTACAACAACGAAGTCCCGAGCAACACAGATATGAAACCTGCTAAGCAAAACACAACGCTAACTCAAGGACCCAAAGCACGGACACTACGAATCTGGGAGTTACTCACTCAACCAGCGCTATCCTACCCTTCTAACACAACAGAAGGCTCTAAAAGAAGCACAAGGTAGGATCTTAACGCTTACCCAGCAAGCTACCATAAGGGCAGGCGAAATCCGATGTTTATGCTAACAGACTACAGAAGGGAGATGTCTTCGCGATCCACCTCCAGCTCCTCCCAAGTCTTCAAAAGAGACACCAAACGAAGCGTCTTAGCAAGAGGAGTCTATCTCTACCACTCTTACTTCAGTCGGAGTTATCTACCGCCGGCAATCGGAGAAGATAAGGTTCGGTAAACAGTAGCTAGGGTATCGTGACAGGATTCGCTATCGGGAAATATTCTAAGTGTCGAAGCTGAATAATAAAGAACGAAGGCAAGGTCCTCTATTTAAAAGGTCAGATCTGCTCAAATCTGAAGAACAGAACCCACCGACACTTAAGACTCAAAGCTGAATTTACCGCTCGGATCTGAATCTCACATTAGATCTGACTCTACGCCAAAACAGATCCTGATTTATACAAACGATGTCGCACAGATGGTCCACACTCGCATCTGGACACATCACCCGCTACTCAAACCTGAAAACAACGCAACTGAGATCATCGCAACCACTCATATCACATCGAATCTGAAGACTAACTCTGCTCGAATATGAATCTCGCTCGCTAAATGAAATGATGTCGTTCCAACTAATCCAAACGACGTAGTTTAGCTACTCGCTACAGAAACACGCTAGCGTACTCAAATCTGCCTAGCGATTCCAGATTCCATCTCCACAACTGAATTCGATCACCCAGCGCTGACAAACACTCACCTCTGATCAGTTTCCATGGAAATTCTCCAGCTCTCCAGATCAGATTCAAGGACTAATACGAACTCGATAACTAAGCCAAACTTACCAACTCACGGCTGGCTCATCCCAGATCTGTTCAAGAAAAATCTGGTCTATGTTAAACCCGATTAATTAACTCAATTAATCTAAGTAAACTTTCGGGTCTCACATCAGCTATGCCCCAGGAGCGAGATCCGGATCATCCACTATGCCAACAGTGGTATCAGAGCTTTGGCTCGGATCTGTCAATACACCATTCTGCTTGAATTGCATCAAAAAGCTCGTTTATCAAAAAAAAATTCGGCAGCAAGCCGCCGCCCGTGCACCTCCACCGGCCACCGTGCAAACATCACGCCGCACGATGTGCGCCCATCGCACTTCCCGTGCACGCAACTTCCGCGCGCGAATCGGGGTGCATATCACATAGTTGGGCGCACGATGTGCACGCCCGTATCGGCAGGCGATGCGCGCCTATCGCGTACGCCGCATGTACGCCTCGCATGGGGGTGCATGCACGTTGCGCACGCTTGTGCGCGCACTCGCCGCCCCTCCTGCGCAAGTTGGTCGCGTAGGTGGCCGCCCCCAGTGTGAACACGTTGCGCACAGGGATGCGCACGGCGTGCAGCACGGGTGATGCATGCGTGCGGGCTGCGGGGCACCGCCAGGGGAGATGCGGCGGCGGATTTTTAATTCTAGGGTTTTTTCAGAGCCTGTCTCGGGCGGCCCGAGGGGTTTCTGGGCCGATACTTGCTATTGGCTTTTTGGTTGGACCAAAATTAATTTTTGAAAAATTTTGAGATATTGGACCTAAAATTTTTTTAAGCCCAAAATTGATTCAATTAAAATGACAAAATAAGATTTTATTTATAAAATTAGATTTTATATTTAAATTTGATTTTGTTGGATAAAATCAAACTTGATTTTATTATTTTATTTATATCAAGTTAATTGGATTAATTGAATAGATAATGTTTGCGATGATCGAGAGTCATGCCCAATGTGTTAGGTGTATGCTAGGTTTTATATTTCTCGATTTTAATATTGTTGAAATCGTATCAAAGTGGGTCTGGTTTATGGCCCGTTCCCACCCCTTTTAAAATGTATCCCTATTTGTTGTGGATATTTAAATGTAAATATTAGACTTAATGGGAGGATAATTTTGAAGATGGTGGAGATGATGATCAAAGATATAGAAGACCGAAGACTTGTAAAACAAGAAGCTTATGTAATAGGATTGCATTTGCATACTGCATGTCACTTAGTATTGGACCTAGATCTGTGCTTGGCAACCACGGATAGCATAGCTCTCGCTTATCGATAATCCCAATCATATATGTGATATATATCTGTTGAATCTGTAATTTTTAAATTTTATTTGAAACTATTGAGACCAAATTAAAATCTCTCATTTTAAATTTGATTTAAAATTTATATCAAGATTAAAAGTTTCATGATTAATTGAAGAACTTAGTTTTTTGATAATTATGAGGAAATGTGACAAAACGTTATCTAAGGGAGTCCTTTATAGACTGTCTTAAAAATGTCTTGTACCGGCTAAGTCTCCTTGAAGGGCGTTGCTTTGTCTAAGGAGGTTGGTTTTTAAGTGGGCCTTAGCCCCTCCAACCACCTGGAAGCATTCTTAGAGAATATTAGTCCATGACTTCTAAATTGATCATAAAAGAAAAGTTTATTCGATAAGATCATGAAGCTAAGGAAATTTAAATATTTTTTAAAATTTCCTAACTTCCATCAACAATGGGTGTACGTCGATGCTACCCGCATACATAGCCCGACTCATATTATTGGGGGTGTTCTGTGTGCCGAAAAGCTGTACACGTCATTGACAATTGCTGTGAGTTGGATGGAACTCCCATGACGTTGGCTCATATTATTGGGAACGTTATGGCGGCCGTCCATTACAACTCAACATTGATGGGTCATCTTGACACGTGATAGTGATCGGCGTTATATTATTTGGCCCTTAATGGACGTGAGGTAAATACATGGAGGTTGCACCTGTTGCAATTGGGCTCTACCTTTTGAGGGTCATGGTTGGCTGATATTATTCGGGACCATGATTTCTTGATTAGACTCTATGTACCCACTAAGGGATCTTGCTTTCTCGATTTCATTCGAGGGTGGTGAAATCGTTAAAATAGTGGGAGGGTAATTCACAAAACTAAATTACCATGTTTTATGTCTTAGCGTTTTTCATGAATAGTCTGTAATGCATGTCTGTTTTTATTTTCAGTATAAACTGCTTTTATTATGTCTTCGATCAAAAATCAACTTGCTGCTATACTGGATAGCAACAAGTTCATTGGCTTAAACTACCAATATTGGCTTCGAAATCTCAAGATTTTCTTGGCTTCGGAGAAAATTCTCTACACGCTAGAGAAGAGCCCTCCGAAGGAAGCCCGTGCCAATGCCAGTCCTAAAGAACTGCAAAAATTGGAAAAATGATGGGATGATGAGCTTAAGGCATGATGCTATATGATAGCATCTATGTCTAACGAATTGCAACGGCGATTTGAGAAGACGGAGTATGCTGCTGGTATACACCTTCATCTCAAAGAGCTGTATGGGGAGAACTCTCGGACTGAGAGGTTCACCACTTTCAATGCCAGTCCTAAAGAACTGCAAAAATTGGAAAAATGATGGGATGATGAGCTTAAGGCATGATGCTATATGATAGCATCTATGTCTAACGAATTGCAACGGCGATTTGAGAAGACGGAGTATGCTGCTGGTATACACCTTCATCTCAAAGAGCTGTATGGGGAGAACTCTCGGACTGAGAGGTTCACCACTTTCAAGGAGCTCATGATGAGTCGCACGCGCGAGGAGACTTTGGTTCGCAAGCATGGGGTCCGTTTGATTGGGCTCATTGAGAAGCTAGTGGTCCTTGATATAACGCTTCCACATGAGCTGTCTGTGGATCTGCTTATCCTCTCTCTGCCTACTGCGTTCGACTCCTTTGTGGTCAAATTCAACATGAACAATATGGAGACCACCCTTAAAGAGGTGGTAAACATGCTTGTCGTGTTTGAGGGGACCATAAAGAAGGATAAGCCCGTCCTCCTTTTGGGCTCTTCTTCCTCTGCGAAGAAGGGGCCCAAACGCAAGGGTAAGAAGCGTTCTGCCCCTGTGAAGGAGGAAAAGCCCACCAAGAAGCCAAAGGCAAGGGCTTCATAGCCGAACAATCTAAATATGTTTGTCACCACTGCCAAAAGTCTGGGCACTGGAGGAGGAACTGTAAGTATTACCTTGAGCAGTTGTGAACTGAAAAAGGTATGTTCTACATTGAAATATATATGTCTCTTAACTTGAATTCTTGGGTACTTGATACCGGATGTGGATCTCATATCTGCAATGACTTGCAGGTAATTACAAGAAGCCGGCGTCTTAGGGAGGGTGGACCAACTTGAGGCTTGGCAACGGAGCAAGGGTTGCGGCTGAAGCTATAGGAGATGTTTATTTATTTCTTTCTTCAAATTTAAGTTTTTGTTGAGAAATGTTTTATTTGTTCCTGAATTAATAAAGAACATTATTTCCGTTTCTATGCTTGATAGTGATGGATATTCTTGTCATTTTGCCAATTAGATTTGCAATATTTACAAGAATGAATGTTTAATTGGAATTGGAGAACGCGAAAACGATCTATACGTCTTAAAATTGAGAGAAGTTTCAACTCACGATGTGGAAACACACACAAGAAAAATAAAAAGGAAAAAACGATAATCTGAACCCGGCACAACTTTGGCATGCTAGGCTAGGTCATATTTCCTTATAGGATGAACAAATTGATTAGGAGCGACATGTTTAATATGTCTGATATTAACTTCTTACCAACTTGTGAATCATGTCTCAAAGGAAAAATGACAATTGCCCTTCACGGGCAAGTCTGAACATGCTCAAGGTCTATTAGATTTGATCCATACTGATGTGTGTGGCCCACTTAGCATTGGTACTAAGTCCGATCACACCTACTTCATCACCTTTACCGATGATCACTCTAGGTATGGGTACTTGTACTTAATGAAGCACAAGTCTGAATCCTTTGAAAAAGTTCAAAGAAGTCAAGGCTGAAGTAGAATATCAATTGGGAAGGAGTATTAAAAAACTTCGATCCGATCGAGGTGGAGAATATTTGAGTGCGGAATTTCAAGACTATCTTAAAGAGAATGGGATTCTCTCTCAGTGGACCCCTCCGGCCACACCACAACTAAATGGTGTAGTGGAGCATCCTAATCGAACCTTGATGGACATTGTTCGATCTATGATGAGCTTCACTGAACTTCCTACCTCGGTTTTGGGCAATGCTCTCAAAACAGCGGTATTCTTTGTTGAACAATGTCAACACCAAGGCAGTGGATAAAACTCCATATGAGATATGGATGGGCAATCCACCCAAGTACTCATACTTGAGGAATTGGGAAGGTCCTGCTTACGTGAAGCAGACAGTGGGAGATAAGCTGGATAATAGATCCATCTTATGCTACTTCATTGTGTATCCAATGAATTCTATTGGATACTGCATCTACTATCCCAATGAAACAAAAGTGTTTGTTTCTAGAAATGTCTCCTTTCTGGAAAAGAAATTTTTACTTGATAGAAAAGGCAAGATAGTAGAACTCAAAGAGTTTTGAAAACCAAATGAAGTACCAAGTGAATCTCCCGCACCTCAATGGACAATCCTTGATATGGACACACCTAGGAGATATGAAAGGGTTCCTAGGGCTCATGTTAGATATGGTTTCCTCCTTGAAGATGATCAAAGTGATCAAACTGTTGGATGTGATCCAAGAACCTTCAAGGAGGCAATTTCTGATACTGATTCTAATTTGTGGCTTGAAGCACTGCAATCTGAGATTGACTCAATGCATTCGAACCAAGTCTAGACTCTCGTGAATCCTCACAAAGGAATAGTTCCTATTGGGTGTAAATGGATATACAAGAGAAAACTTTGGCCTGATGGTAAGGAACTGACCTACAAGGCGCGACTGGTCGCGAAAGGTTACACTCAAAGACAAGGTGTTGACTATGATGAAACCTTTTCACCGGTCGCAATGTTCAAGTCAATTAGAATCCTACTAGCCATAGCCGCATGGTACGACTATGAGATATGGCAAATGGACATGAAAACTGTGTTCCTTAATGGAAACATTAAGGAAGAGATCTATATGACGCGGCCTGAGGGTTAGCATAAAGTATGCAAACTTCAGAGATCGATCTACGGTATCAAGCAAGCATCGAGAAGTTGGACACTGAGATTTGATGAATAAATTAACGAATTTGGTTTCATCAAAAATCCCGAGGAGCCATGTGTGTATAATAAGGTAGCTAAAAATGCTGTGACATTCCTTGTACTTTATGTTGATGACATTCTACTCATTGGGAATGATGTAGGAATGCTGCAGTCAACTAAAGTATGGTTGTCTAGTAGATTCCCGATGAAGGAAATGGATGAAGCATCCTAAATTCTAGGAATACAGATCTATAGAGATAGATCAAAAAGGATGCTCGGACTCACCCAAGAGACCTACATCGATACCATACTTAAGCGGTTTTCTATGGAAGAGTCCAAGAGAGGACACCTACCTATGTACCACGGGGTCCTCTATCTAAGTCCATTTGTCTGAAGACTGATGAGGAGATAGAGAGTATGACACGTGTGTCATACGCTTCGGCAATAGGTAGTATTATGTATGGTATGATCTCGACAAGACGGATGTCGCATATGCTCTGAGTGTCACGAGCCGCTACCAATCCAACCCCGGCAAAATGCATTGGAAGGCTGTGAAAGATATTCTTAAGTACTTACGAAGGACTAAGAATATGTTCATGGTCTATGGAGGTGGTTGTAATGCCCCAAAATCCATAGGATCACATATATGCATTTTATTTATTTCAAGGGTCAAAATGAAAAATTTAAATGTTAGCATAAGTTACTTATGAAAGCGGATCTTATTGGTTTCAGTACTGAGGAGCGACGCAGCAAGTTCCAGTTGAGGTTACTCCAAACGCAATGCACGCGCAGATTTCAGAAACCTGTTTAAATGATTTTAAGGAGGACAAAATGATTTCTTTTAAAAAGGGTTTGGTAGATTTGCAATTAAAACATTGAGGGAGGAATTTTACTTAAATTTCATAACTTAGGTAAGGTGTGTCATGCTTGATGAATACACCTTGCTTGCCACTAATCCCTCGCATATAAATTGTGAGACCTGTGTTTTTGCAATCAGGTGTTGCTCGGGTTGAAACCAGCTGGTAGTAGATGTGTGTGTTGAAGTCATCGAATTTGCCTAAGTGTTGGAATAAGCAGTTGAGATGCTATCAGCTGTCGAGAGAGAGATATTTGTTCGGGTTTTGCATCAGTTGATGAGCGATCGCGTCAGCTGTTGGTATTTCTGTCGTTGCATTTTGGTAGGAAGCAGCAGCAATGCTGACGTGGATTTCAGACGTTGGTATTGTTAGAGTAGATGCCCAACTAGCCAACTTGTGGCGTGTGGGTCTTATTGACTCTTTGTATAACGATCTTTATTTATGAAATTCACATTTCTTTTATGGGGTTCTTTATTTTCATTATGTTATAATGTTAACAATTGTGTTGGATAAAGACCTAGAATGCACCATAGTGTATGTTAGATGTAATAGTGGATATGATGTCTATCATGAAACACATCTAATAGTCACTGTGTATTCTGAACACGTTTCTAGTCGATTGGGCCGTCAAAATGAGGATAAGGCCGTCCGAGCTTGAGACTAGCATATGCGATGTGAAGTACCATGTTTCATTGGTAGGGAACATTGTGATGTTCTGAGCATGCAGATGGATAGTGACCTGGTGATATATCGAACTACCCTCGTTCGGACTTTCCAAGTGATTACCATTTGTTGAGTGGATAAGTCCGAGGTCTTGGTTGTACTGATTAGTCCTCACTACTCGAAACGTCATTAAGACTCTGCATGATAGGCGCCTCACTTTGACCCGTTTACCAAATCAGTTGGGGTCATTAGGTGGCGGGATTGGGTGAGGTCCCGATGCATGTAGGAGTCGATGCTTCGTTGTCGAGGATTCATTGCTCGCTTTTATGCGTGGATATCCTATGCTATATGAGGAGATAATAGTGTAATAAATCTCTGACCAGAGTACTAGATATGTTTTAGGTAAATGGATTTATCTAGTAACGCATGCGATGTCATTATTGATAATAGTGTAATAAATCTCTGACCAGAGTACTAGATATGTTTTAGGTAAATGGATTTATCTAGTAACGCATGCGATGTCATTATTGGATCTCCGAGATGTATGCATAGTTATTAGATCTCTAGCGACTCTCGATTTACCAATAGTCGTTGATCTGATCGGGATATATGTGTTGAAAGGACCGTAGTGTATGCTAACCATGACCAACTGGTATTTGCAGGCACTATCAGTGATACCTAGGGGATCATGGGGCGATGTTGCTAGGCGCTTTACCTTGATCCGATGGGTAAGTCCGAAATTGTGATTTCGGAGTCACAATGGTTGTGAGCCCACGGCTAGCAGTATCCCTGAACCATTGAGGGTCACACAAGTACTGGTTTCACGATTCCCACATGGATACAGAGCTCAATGTGTTGAGCATAGGAGGAGGCATTTAGGGAGTGCGACTTCCTAAAAGTCAACAGGGGTCAAATTGCGATTTCCCATAGTTGAGGTGCTAAACTATAAATTTGGATTAGGTGGTCTAAAGCATTGTCTTCGCATCATAATACTCAGTTTGGAACTGTGTAGATCGGTCCGATCAGATCGTCGATCGGAGTTATGATGAAGCCACAGTGATGGAAATGAACCGAATGTTCATATGGACCTGGGCCTGACCCAGGCCCATTGGGCCGGTCCAAGCCCATCACATGTCAACTTATTATTGTCCTAGGGTTATTATGACACACACTTGAGCTCTAAACCCTAGAAATAGCCGCCCCTCTCCTCACTCCCTCTCCCACGACCTCCGACCACCACGCGCCGCCCGCCGTCCTCCGTGCCGCCGCCGCCGCCTGTGCTCACGTGAATGGACTTGTTTCGATCACGTCGACGAGGAGATTCAGTCCGTGTCAAATTCGTCAGCTCTTCTAGTGCAGACTGACGAAGGAGTCCTGTTTCCAGTCGTGGACCGGATTAGGAGATCTACTGTTGCCTACCTTGAAGTGCCAGTTTCCCTGTGATTCTGGTCGGAGCCAGGCGCCTAGACGCCAGCAAGGTAACCTTCATTAAAACATCCTATGTATGTTTTATGCATTGATTATTATGTATTGACCGATTCCGGTGCAAATTTTGAAACTTCCGCTGCGCCCCCGGGAACGGGATCCGGATCCGCCACTGCGCCAACAGTGGTATCAGAGCCAAGGCTTGGATCTATCAATACATAATTGTTCCTGAATTGCATCGATCACAAATTTTTCGAAAATAAAAAAAAAATGGCGGAACTGTAGCTTGCGCACGGCGGAACTATAGCGTGCGCACGGCGACACTGTAGCTGCGCGTAGCTACAGTGCCGATGGCCGGCCGCCCCGCGCAGCGTGCGGCAGTGTGCCGCACCCTTTGCAGGCGGCGG
>KV011196.1:85134-97320 GCA_001598015.1 Dorcoceras hygrometricum | reverse complement strand
CCACCTTTCTGGAAAGGGAGTTTCTACATGATAGAAAAGACAAGATAGTAGAACTCGAAGAGGTTCGAGAACCATCTGAAGTACCAAGTGAGTCTCCGCGCCTCAAGAGCGAGTACCAGAAATGGTCGCACCTAGGAGATCTGAAAGGATTCCTAGGGCTCCTGACAGATATGGTTTCCTCCTTGAAGATGATCAAAGTGATCAAACTGTTGGATGTGATCCAAGAACTTTCAAGGAGGCAATTTTCTATTCTGATTCTAATTTGTGGCTTGAAGCAATGAAGTCTGAGATTGACTCAATGCATGCGAACCAAGTTTGGACTCTTCTTAATCATCTCGAAGGAATTGTTCCTATTGGGTGTAAATGGATATACAAGAGAAAACTTGGGCCTGATGGTAAGGTATTGACCAACAAGGCACGACTGGTCGCGAAAGGTTACACTCAAAGGCAAGTTGTTGACTATGATGAAACCTTTTCACCAGTCGCAATGTTCAAGTCAATTATAATCCTACTAGCCATAGCCGCATGGTACGACTATGAGATATGGCAAATGGATGTGAAAACTGCGTTCCTTAATGGAAACATTAAGGAAGTGATCTATATACGCAGCCTGAGGGTTTCACATCTGTAGGAAGTGAGCATAAAGTATGCAAAATTCATAGATCGATCTACGGTCTCAAACAAGCATCGAGAAGTTGGAACCTGAGATTCGATGAAACAATTAAGGAATTTGGTTTCATCAAGAATCCCGAGGAGCCATGTGTGTACAAGAAGGTAGTTAAGAATGCTGTGACATTCCTTGTACTTTATGTTGATGACATTCTACTCATTGGGAATGATGTAGGAATGTTGCAGTCAACTAAAGTGTGGTTGTCTAGTAGATTCTCGATGAAGGATATGGGTGAAATATTCTTGGAATACAGATCTATCGGGATAGATCGAAAAGGATGCTCGGACTCACCCAAGCTACCTACATCGATACCATACTTAAGCGGTTCTCTATGGAAGAGTCCAAGAGAGGACACCTACCTATGTTCCACGGGGTCACTCTATCTAAGTCTATGTGTCCAAAGACTGATGAGGAGATAGAGAGTATGACACGTGTGCCATATGCCTCGGCAATAGGTAGTATTATGTATGGCATGATCTCAACTAGACCGGATGTCGCATATGCTCTGAGTGTCATGAGCCGTTACCAGGCCAACCCCGGCCAAATGCATTGGAAGGCCGTGAAAGATATTCTTAAGTACTTGCGAAGGACTAAGAATATGTTCATGGTCTTTGGGGGTGGTGAACTGAAATTGGAAGGCTACACTTATTGTAGCTTCCAATGTGACGTGGATGATTCGAAGTCTACCTCTGGATTTGTATTCATGCTCAATGGTGGTCCTGTCTCTTGGAAGAGTTCCAAGCAAGACACTATTGCGGATTCAACCACTGAGGCTGAGTACATCGCAGCATCAGCTGCTGCAAAAGAGGCGGTTTGGATAAGGAATTTCATCCAAGAGTTGGGCGTAATCTCTGAAGGAGTTAGTCCAGTCCCGATGTACTGCGACAACAATGGTGCCGTTGTGCAAGCAAAGAAGCCTAGGTCTCACCAAAGATCCAAACATATACTGAGAAAATACCACATAATCCGGGACATTGTGGCTAGAGGTGACATAGAAGTCGAGAGAGTCGCCTCTACAGACAACATTGCTGATCCACTTACGAAGCCCTTGCCAGGACCGTTGTTTGAAAAACATCGTGAAACAATGGGACTGCGTCTGATGAGCAGTTGGCTTTAGGAAAAGTGGGAGATTGTTAGAGTAGATGCCCAACTAGCCAACTTGTGGCGTGTGGGTCTTATTGACTCTTTGTATAACGATCTTTATTTATGAAATTCGCATTTCTTTTATGGCGTTCTTTATTTTCATTATGTTATAATGTTAACAATTGTGTTGGATAAAAACCTAGAATGCACCATAGTGTATGTTAGATGTGATAGTGGATATGATGGCTATCATGAAACACATCTAATAGTCACTGTGTATTCTGAACACGTTCCTAGTCGATTGGGCCGTCAAAATAAGGATAAGGCCGCCCGAGCTTGAGACTAGAATCTGCGATGTGAAGTACCATGTTTCATTGGTAGGGAACATTGTGATGTTTTTAGCATGCAGATGGATAGTGACTTGGTGATCTATCGAACTACCCTCGTTCGGACTTTCCAAGTGGTTACCATTTGTCGAGTGGATAAGTCCGAGGTCTTGGTTGTACTGATTAGTCCTCACTACTTGAAATGTCATTGAGACTCTACAGGATAGGCGCCTCACTTTGACCCGTTTACCGACTCAGTTGGGGTCATTAGGTGGCGGGATTGGGTGAGGTCCCGATGCATGTAGGAGTCGATGCTTCGTTGTCGAGGATTCATCGCTCGCTTTTATGCGTGGATATCCTATGCTATCTGAGGAGATAATAGTGTAATAAATCTCTGGCCAGAGTACTAGATGTGTTTTAGGTAAATGGATTTACCTAGTAACACACGCTATGTCACTATTTGATCTCCGAGATGTATGCATAGTTATTAGATCTCTAGCGACTCTCGATTTACCAATGGTCGTTGATCTGATCGGGATATATGTGTTGAAAGGACCGTATTGTACGCTAACTATGACCAAATGGTTCTTGCAGGCACTATCAGTGATACCTAGGGGATCATGGGGCGATGTTGCTAGGCACTTTTACCTTGATCTGATGGGTAAGTCCGAAATTGTGATTTAAGAGTCACAATGGTTGTGTAGCCCACGGCTAGCTGTATCCCTGAACCATTGATGGTCACACAAGTACTGGTTTCAATTGTGATTTAAGAGTCACAATGGTTGTGAGCCCACGGCTAGCTGTATCCCTGAACCATTGATGGTCACACAAGTACTGGTTTCACGATTCCCGCACGGAAACTGAGCTCAATATGTTGAGCATAGGAGGAGGAATTTAGGGAGTGCGACTTCCTAAGAGTCAACAGGGGTCAAATTGCGATTTCCCATAGTTGAGGGGACAAACTGTAATTTTTGACTAGGTGGTCTGAAAAATTGTTTTCGCATCATAATACTCAGTTTTGGAAACTGTGTAGATCGGTCCGATCAGATCGTCGATCGGAGTTATGATGAAGCCACAGTGATGGAAATGAACCGAATGTTCATATGGACCTGGGCCTGACCCAGGCCCATTGGGCCGGTCCAAGCCCATCACATGTCTACTTGTTATTGTCCTAGGGTTATTATGACACACACTTGAACTCTAAACCCAAGCAATAGCCGCCCCTCTCCTCACTCCCTCTCCAACGGCCGCCGACCACCACGCGCCGCCCACCGTCCGTCGTGCCGCCGCCCGCTGCCGGTGCTCACATGATTGGACTTGTTCCAATCACATCGACGAGGAGATTCCGTTCGTGTCAAATTCGTCAGCTCTTCTAGTGCAGACTGATGAAGGAGTCCTGTTTCCAGTCGTGGACCGGATTAGGAGATCTACCGCCTCCTACCTTGAAGTGCCAGTTTCCCTGTGATTCTGGTCGGAGCCAGGCGCCTAGACGCCAGCAAGGTAACCTTCATTAAAATATCCTATGTATGTTTTATGCATTGAATATTATGTATTGACCGATTCTCGGTGCAAATTTTTGAAACTTCCGCTGCGCCCCCGGGAACGGAAACCGGATCCGCCACTGCGCCAACAGGTATTTTAGTTGCGATGGTCAGCAGAGAGCTCTAAGGACTCTGAAGCGACGACGTTTTGTGAACAGGAACCATTTGCTGGTTTGTTGATCAGCTGTTGGTCTCGTTAGCGTGTTTCTTAGTGGGTACCGTAACTACGTGGTTTTGATATGATTGAACGAAAGCATTTTGCTTAGCGCTAGGAGATCCAGCTGTTGCGAGAGACCAGCTGTTGTGAGTGATCAGCTGTTGGTTAGCGATCAGCAGTGGCTAGCGAGCTATGTGTCCTGTGGTGACGTGTCCCTCTCTCTGTGCTACGTCATTTTGTTTAGTTATTCGCTGTTTAGCGATAGGACTCAACTGATGCGAGATTTCAGAAGTTAGTTGGGAATATTAGTTGCGACAACTGATTTTGTCGATGAAATCTGTTTCTGTTTCTGTTTGAGAAGCGTATTTAATAGAAGACTTGGTCTTCGAATTACTATGAGATCCCATACTTAGAATATTTTCCCCGATTATCGTTCTCTGTCTCGAACCCTAAGCACTGTTCACTGTAGCTTTTCTCCGACGATTCCCGTCGTTTTCGGTCGTTGTTTTGAACGATTGAGGTAGCGTTGGACTCCTCTCGTGAAGGTGCTTCATCTTTTATCACTTTTGGAGGTTGTAGTTGGCTGGAAGCAGAATCGCGAAGCAACTCCAGTGTTCGTGTGTTAGCATCGTTCAGGTAGTGCTTCAAGTTAATTGATAAGGTCTTCCTTAGGCTTTGATTTGAGCTTCCTGTTGAGTTAGGAAGGTGGGATTATTGCTGGTTGAGTGTAGCTCCCAGTTTGTGATTCTGTGTTAGCGTCCCTGAGAATTATGCGTGTTGTTTAGCAGGTTTCAGACCAGATTTCTCGGGACCCAGTTTGTGGTAATTGTTGCACAAAATATCGAGGTACGGATTTGAGCTTGTTATAGCTTAGAATTGGCGTGGGATTTAATGTGAGATTGCTGGTATTCTTGATGTGTGCTCTGTGTTGATCGGCTGTTGCATAAAGCATGAATTCACGTCATTTCAGATCTCTGTTGTATCGTATCTTGTTGTATTGTTGCTGTTCTGTTCTTACCAGGATGCGAGGGCGAGCAGAAATACCGCACTCTCATCTCCCTGTTGGGATCTGTTAGCCAGCATGCGCCGAGTGGTTAACTACCACAGTTCATGGGTTGGGCAACGACAGGTTGAGCTATTTGATGCATCTGGTATTCGGGTGTGGTGTAAAGACGAGCGGGTAATTCTCGTATGCTTGTACACACACCAGTGGCCACCATTCGTTGCAGATTCTGTTGAGCTGTGCTTGAGTTCCTTGGCTCCCTTCTCCGGTTGAAGCCTTCAGCTGTTGTTCTGTGTCTCATGCATAGCATCTGCATTTTATCTTATGCTGTTTCTTTAGCTGTTTCAGTTGCTCTTCGTACTGGTGTTTGATCCCATGTCCCTCTGGGGCTTGGTTTGTTTTGTTTGCCTGTTTGTTGTTCAGGTTTCCCAGGTTACTCAGCTGGTCGTGGAGTTTGCCCAGCTGGAGGTGCCCCAGGAGATGCTTAGAGTGTCCCAGTTATGTATAGTATCTATATGCACTGATATCACCGCGGGTGGGATGTCCCGGGTGATGATCAGACATTTATAGCTAATAGTCTGTTGTATTCAGTTGATGTTGTTGTCAGGTATTTGACGCATGGTTATGCTGTATTGTTTTACTTTGGGCTTGTAGCCTTTGCTTGTTTTGCGTAACTGAGATATAGTTTGAGTATTGCCGTATTTTAAATTATATTGTCTTTCTATCAGGCCAAAAGCAAAAATTTTAGCCACTTTTTAGTTGCTTCCGCTAGTGTTTGCGTGGTTTATCTCTGATGTGAGCACGAGGCCTGACATTTTTGGTATCAAAGCTTAAGCTGGGATAAGCTCGATTTCTTTGATCACACTTGAGTCTAGGCACAGTGTCGTATGTTGCTTGTACTTGACTATGTGATTATGTGCTGCATATTGTTGTCTTATGTGATTATATGTTGTACTTGTTCTGCGTTACCCTATCATGTTTAGTGCCTTCGTACATGCCGCCTAGACGTAGGGGTAGAGGTAGAGGGCAGTTTCAGGACGAGTCTGGAGGTCAGAAAGAGTATCAGCGTAGTTTCCCTTCCCGTGGTCGCGGTAGGCGAGTTGAGGATGAAGTTGACGACTTGACAACCCGTGTGGAGAGCATGGAGATTGTGATGGCTAGGTTCCAAAGGATGAGTCCCCAGATTTTCAACGGTGACGAGTCTAGCGAGGATGCGGATTCGTGGCTACGGCACATCACTGGTTTGTTCGATCGTGTTCAGTAAGACGATGTTCTTCGGTTGAGTTTCGCGACTTTCTAGCTGAGGAAGAGTGTGGAGCATTGGTGGCGTGGAGCTTCGAGGACGCTAGAGGAGACAGGTGTGGAGATTACTTGGGGACAGTTTCTGCGTTTCCTTCAGACAGGAGTATGTCCCGGAGTCTTACGTGAACGCCTGTGAGCGGGATTTCGACAACTTAGAGTAGGGCAGCATGTCTGTTAGAGAGTATGCCCGTAGGTTTTCTTCTCTGTTGGCGTATGTCCCGCATGTAGCTGGCCGGGAGAGGGCCAAGAGGACCAAGTTTCTTGAGGGTTTGAGAGAAGAGTTGTATACTTTGGTTTTGTAGAGAAAACCAAAGAGCTATGCAGAATTTGTGGATAGAGCTATTGATATTGAGGAAGGTCTGCGGAACCGGAGGTCGCGTGCTAGGCCTCAGGGTGCTCAGGGTGGTCGTCCCGTTGTTCAGGGAGCACAGTCTTCGCAGTCTTCCCAGTCCACCCATCAACCCCAGCAGCAGCAGCAGTTGGCTCAGCATTCTGGACGCCAGAGGTTCCGAACTCGTGGCCATCAGTTTAAGAAGAAGTCTGGTTCTGGTTCTTCTGGTTCTGGCAGCTCTAGTAGCAGTGGTTCTAGGGAAGAGTTTTGTGGCTTCTTGTGGAGGCAAGCATTTTTCGACTCAGTGCGTTGGTGTGCAGGGCTCGTGTAATATCTGTGTTAAGTATGGGCATTTCACGAGAGTGTGTCCGTCGGCTGGATCGCAGCAAGCCACAGCCCCACCTCAGGGTCTAGGGGGATCGTCTAGGGGTCGTTCCCCTCAGTTTCCGCAACCTAGGGTTGGAGAGACGCAATTTAGGCTGTTCCAGTTGCCTGGTCCGTCGTGTTTCAGACAGTCGTCTCAGCAGCATTTCTCTGGACCCCAACATGCTCAAGCGAACGCTATTACTAGGGAGCAAGCGGAGGAGACGCCGAGCAGGGTGATTTCAGGTACATGCATGTCTTTGATTTTCCTGCACGAGTGTTGTTTGACACTGGCGCATCGCATTCGTTTATTTTTGATGCATTTGTGGTCGAGCATGATCTTCATACCACTTCTTTGCGCGATGTTGTGTCTGTTTCTACTCCTGGCGGTGCGAGCTTGTATTCCCAAGAGGTTTTGTTGAATGGCGTTCTGAGTTTTGGTGAGCATGTGCTAGTGGAGAATTAGTTTCGTTTGGTGTTTTGGGATTTTGACTGCATAGTGGGAATGGACGTGTTGTCCAGCTACAGGGCCTCCGTGGATTGTTCCCATGGGATCATGCGTTTTAGGCCTCAGTCCGGTGAGAAATGGAATTTCTACGGTGCTGATTCCCAGTCGAAGATTCCGCTAGTCTCAGCGATGGAGATGTTCAGCTTGTTGTCGGCGAAGAACGCTGGTTGTATGATTTACGCGTTGGATGCATCTTCTTCTTAGCATGTGCAGCTCAGCGACGTTCCTGTGGTGCGTCATTTTCCTGATGTGTTTCCGGAGGATATCCCTGGTTTTCCTTCGAGGAGGGAGATTGACTTTAGCATTGAGTTGGTGCCCGGCACAACTCCGATTTCGTGTGCACCATATCGTTTAGAGCCTGCTGAGTTTAGAGAGCTCAAGGTGAAACTGGATGACTTGCTGGAGAAAGGTTTTATCAGACCTAGCATGTTGCCGTGGGGAGCGCCTATCTTGTTTGTCAAGAAGAAGGATGTCACAATGAGAATGTGCATTGACTTCCGTCAGCTGAACAAAGTTACTGTTAAGAATAAGTACCCATTACCGAGGATCGACGACTTGTTTGACCAGTTGCAAGGTTCTGCTGTATATTCGAAGATCGATCTACGTTCAGGGTACCATCATCTGAGAGTTAGAGATCAAGATGTCGAGAAGACTACTTTTCGTACTAGGTACCGGCACTTTGAGATTCTAGTAATGCCTTTCTGATTGACCAATGCTCCTGCAGTCTTCATTGATTTGATGAACCGAGTCTTCCGTGAGTTTATAGATCAGTTCGTGATAGTGTTCATCGACGACATCTTGGTGTATTCGAAGACTCCTTTGGAGCACAAGGAGCATTTGAGAGTTGTTCTTCAGAAGTTGAGGGACTCACAGCTGTATGATAAATTCTCTAAGTGCGAGTTCTGGTTGGATGACGTCGTGTTTTTGGGTCATGTGATTTCAGCGGATGGCATTTCTTTGGATCTCAGTAAGGTAGATGCTGTTTTGAACTGGGAGCGACCTAGTAATGTGTCTGATGTTCGTAGTTTCTTGGGTATGGCTGGCTATTACCGTCGTTTCATAGAGTGTTTCTCTAGCATAGCTAGGCCGATGACTCAGTTTACTCAGAAAGACAAGCGGTTCGTTTGGACTGCGCAATGCGAGAATGCTTTTCAATTGCTCAAGGAGAAGTTGACTACTGCTCCTGTGTTGGCTTTGCCGTCTGGTTCAGGTGGGTACGTTGTGTGTTATGATGCTTCGCTCAATGGATTGGGCTGTGTGTTGATGCAGCATGGTCGAGTCATTGCGTATGCTTCACGGCAGTTGAAACCGCACGAGACTCGATACCCAGTTCATGATCTGGAGCTATCAGCTGTGATCTTTGCGTTGAATATTTGGCGCCACTATCTGTATGGCGAGCAGTTTGTGGTATATTCGGAGCACAAGAGTTTGCAGTATCTGTTTTCGCAGCTTGACTTGAATATGAGACAGCGTAGGTGGATGGAGCTGCTAAAGGATTTTGATTGTGAGATCAAGTACCAGCCTGAGAAAGTTAACGTAGTGGCTGATGCTTTGAGCAGGAAGGCTCCTTTAAAGATGCTTGCGTCGTTGTATATTAAGGATTGTGAGCATCTTAGCACTACTGGTTGGAGGTTTTACCCAACTGAAGACTATGTTGTGGTTTCTTCTTTCCAAGTGGAACCACAGATTATTTCGAGCATTAGAGCGGCTCAAAGGACAGATCCTTCCATCCAAGAGTTGAAGTTGAAGGTCAGGGCTGGACAGCTTGAGGACTATTCTGTCTCGTCTGATGGTTGTTTGCGTTTCTGTGGTCGGTTGGTTGTGCCCAATCTGATAGATCTTCGGGAGGAGATCCTTAGAGAAGCGCATTACAGTAGACACAGTGTCCATCCTGGTGCACGGACGATGTACCATGCGTTAAAGCCGCATTTCTGGTGGGCTGGTTTGAAGAGCGACGTTGCTGGATTCGTTGCTCGTTGCTTAAACTGTCAGCAGGTTAAGGCTGAAAGGATGAGACCTGGTGGTCTGTTGCAGAGTTTGGAAGTGCCCCAATGGAATTGGGAGCACATAGCGATGGATTTTGTGACGTATTTTCCTCGTTCCAGCAGAGGTTACGATGCTATTTGGGTTGTAATCGACAGATTGTCGAAATCTGCACACTTCATTCCCTATGGTATGACGTTTTCGTTGAAGAAAATGACGAAACTGAACGTAGATTTTGTGGTTAGACTGCATGTTGTGCCTGTTTAGATTGTTTCTGACCGAGATCCAAGGTTTACTTCCAGGTTTTGGAAGAGTTTTCAAGCAGCTTTGGCTACCAGATTGGCTATGAGTACCGCATATCACCCCCAGACAGATGGCCAATCTGAGAGAACTATCCAGACGTTGGAAGATATGTTAAGAGCTGTTGTGATGGATTTTGGTGGTAGCTTGCAAGACGCGTTGTCTTTGGTTGAGTTTTCCTACAATAACAGCTACCAGGTGACAATTGGTATGGCGCCGTTTGAGGCATTGTATGGCAGAAAGTGCAGATCGCCTGTGTGTTGGGAAGAAGTGGGGGAGAAGAAGTTGTCTTCCCCATAGTTTGTGCAGCAGATGAAAGATCATGTAGATCTGATTCGACAGCGGATGAAAGCTGCCCAGGATCGCCAAGCCAGTTATGCAAACCTGGTGGTAGTAGATGCATGTGTTGAAGTCATAGAATTTGCCTAAGTGTTGGAATCAGTAGTTGAGATGCTATCAGCTGTCGAGAGAGAGATATTTTTCGGGTTTTGCATCAGTCGATGAGCAATCGCGTCAGCTGTTGGTATTTCAATCGTTGCATTTTGTTAGGAAGCAGCAGCAATGCTGACGTAGATTTCAGACGTTGGTATTTTAGTTGCGATGGTCAGCAGAGAGCTCTAAGGGACTCTGAAGCGACGACGTTTTGTGAACAGGAACCAGCTGCTGGTTTGTTGATCAGCTGTTGGTCTCGTTAGCGAGTTTCTTAGTGGGTATCGTAACTACGTCGTTTTGATATGATTGAACGACAGCGTTTTGCTTAGCGCTAGGAGATCCAGCTGTTGCGAGAGACCAGCTGTTGCGAGTGATCAGCTGTTGGTTAACGATCAGCAGTGGCTAGCGAGCTATATGTCCTGTTGTGACGTGTCCCTCTCTCTGTGCGACGTCGTTTTGTTTAGTTATTCGCTGTTTAGCGATAGGACTCAACTGATGCGAGATTTCAGAAGTTAGTTGGGAATATTAGTTGCTAAACTGATTTTGTCGGTGAAATATGTTCCTGTTTCTGTCAGTTGTTGAGAAGCGTATTTAATAGAAGACTTGGTCTTCGAATTAGTATGAGATCCCATACTTAGAATATTTTCCCCGATTATCGTTCTCTGTCTCGAACCCTAAGCACTATTCACCATAGCTTTTCTCCGACGATTCCCGTCGTTTCCGATCGTTGTTTTGAACGATTGAGGTAGCGTTGGACTCCTCTCGTGAAGGTTCTTCATATTATATCACTTTTGGAGGTTGTAGTTGGCTGGAATCAGAATCGTGAAGCAACTCCAATGTTCGTGTGTTAGCGTCGTTCAGGTAGTGCTTCGAGTTAATTGATAAGATCTTACCTTAGGCTTTGATTTGAGCTTCCTATTGAGTTAGGAAGGTGGGATTATTGTTGGTTGAGTGTAGCTCCCAGTTTGTGATTCTGTGTTAGCGTCCCTGAAAATTATGCGTGTTGTTTAGCAGGTTTCATACCAGATTTCTCAGGACCCCGTTTGTGGTAATCATTGCACAAAATATCGAGGTACGTATTTGAGCTTGTTATAGCTTAGAATTGGCGTGGGATTTAATGTGAGATTGCTGGTATGCTTGTTGTGTGCTCTGTGTTGATCGGATGTTGCATACATGCATTAATTTAAGGATGTTCCATACATGCATTAATTTAAGAATTGGCGTGGGATTTTTTAAAGGAAGAAAGTTCAATTTAAGGATTTATGGCTTAGATAACAGACGGTCACCATGGAGGGGAGAGCAGCTGTCTCGATGTCACTTGCCCCTTCACCACGAATAATATTGTAACGCCCCAAAATCCATAGGACCACATTTATGCATTTTATTGATCTCTTGGGCCAAATTGGCAATTTTAAATGTTATTTATTTGCTGATGCATTGATTTCAGAACATAATATGCGTGCGGCTGGTTCCAGCAGATGACTCCAAAGAGTGATGCACGAGCTGGTTTTAAATCGATTGAAAAATATTTTAAGGAGGACAAATGATTTCTTTTGAAAAAGGTTTGGTGTTTTACAAATTTAAAATGATATGAAGGGAATTTTAATAAATTCTATAAGTGTGTCATGCTTGATTTCACAAGTACCTTGCCACTAATCCCTTTCATATAAAAACCTGTTTTCAAAGTAAGATTCTTATCATTTGCAAAGAAAAGTCTTAAAGTGTCCTTCAAAATATTTCCAGAAGAGTTCGTGCGTTACTAAAAGATAAGATTTCTGCAGGAATTGGTTGCTGTTGCAAAGCTTTGTTTAAGTCAAGTAAAAGCTGATCCTTTGCTACACCAGTTGAAGTATATATTGTTGTTTTATGGATCTGATTGCCTGTATGTTTAAAATATGTTGAAGTTTAAGTTTAAAATGATTTTGTACATGTTCAAAGGAAAGAAGATGGGTTTGAAAATGATGTTTATGATGCTTCCAAAATGTTTTCCAGAAAGTTTAAGATGTTTTAAAGTACTGAGAATTCGAGTTTATTCCCAGAATGTTTATGAATGTTCTTCAATTTAGTAGTTGTAATATCAGAATTTGATAACGGTGTAATCGGTAGTTGCTAGTCGAATCATTATGAAGTTTGGTTTGATAGGCAACGGCTGATAGCATAGTTGTTGTTTTGATGTTACATATACCC
>KV011196.1:42014-84416 GCA_001598015.1 Dorcoceras hygrometricum | reverse complement strand
AGTTGTCTAGATGTCGATTGCCCTTTCATATGAGCTATATGCTAAAACTGATATCGGGAGTCATTTTGATCAAAGTGCACAATGGACCATGAGGAGCTTATATGCCATAAATCTAAAGAAAATATATTGATGATAAGAGCTGGGCTATTATCCCCTGTCTCCAAGATTTAAGAAAGAAATGTTTATGAAATGTTTATGTATGTTCAGATGTCTGCCTGCGTTAAATGAAATTGTTATTATTCAGGTTTCACTTGCTGAGCCCCTAGGCTCACTAGCTTTTAAAAATGGTGCAGGTATGACAGTTGAGGAGCGAACCGGAGGTGAAAGCTGATAGCGGCTGCTGGGTGTTGTGTTTATCAATGGCCAGCGTTTTCCGTGTCATAGTTGTTACTTTTTTGATTAAGAAGTACTGTATTAAATCAGTTGCAACGGTTGTATATTTATATAGAATAGCAGCTGTTGTAAATCGCAATTGCAAGTATCAATGAAAACTGTTTTCCGCAAATGTTTTCAGTACTTGGCGCGCAAATAAGTATCTGCTAATCTTTGAGTTGTCTTGTGTTTCGATTTCTTTTAAGTTATAAGAAATACAGCTTATAACAAATTGTCTTTTAGCCCTTCTTTTATTTCGAAAATTTTTATTTACCCCTATTCGTGATCCCGTTGGGTTCGGGTGTCACAACATGGTATCAGAGCAACGTTCCTGAGATAAACACATGCACCGTCAGCTGAATCAGAGTTCATCGACTGTTCCTCTAAGTTGTGAGTTTATTTTCAGAGCACTGTCTTTAAATTATTTAGCATGTTCTGATATATGTATTTGGTGGATTATGGGCTATAGAATATAGATGGCAGGAAGAGGAAGAACTAGAAGAAGTATTCCTTTAGAAGAAACTGATAGTGATAATAATGCTAATATCACACAACTGTTAAGGCTGCTAGTAGAACAAAACAATAGAGGCAATGGCCAATCTTCCAGCAGCAGGGGACCTAGTAATGACGATCCCCAAGAGAAGTTTAGACGACAGAAACCGAAGGAATTTAGTGGTACTACTGATCAACTAGTTGCAGAGAGCTGGATTAAATCTATGGAGGTTATCTTCGAGTATCTCCAAATGTCTGAATTTGGATAGACCAAGGTGTGCTATCTACATGTTGAGGGATGATGCGATGATTTGGTTGGAAGGAGCCAAGTTGTATCTGGATCTGTTGAATCTTACATGGGCAGATTTCAAGAAAGTATTCTACGAGCAATACTTCACAGTTGGAAAGAGGTCTGAATTGAAGAGGGAATTTTTGACCCTCAAACAAGGGAGTTTAACCGTACAGGAGTATGTGCGGAAGTTTTAAAGAGGGTGATTTTGTGCCACTGATAGGAAGTGACCCAGAAGAGAAATTTAGTCACTTTGTTGAAGGATTAAAGCCGATGTTCAAAATGAATGTCAGGTTATCTGTGCCAAGAACTTATAGAGAAGCAGTGGATGAGGAAAGGCACCAGAAGAAAATTGAAATAGAACTGGAAAGATGTAGATGAGGAAAGGCAGCAGAAGCGACAAGCCTTTCAGCAAAAGGACCAGAGGCCGTTCAAGAAGCAGAACAAGAACCAGCAGAGGCCTCAAGAGCAAAAGCCTCTATTGATCCAACCTATTAGCTCTGTTCCTGCTGGTAATAATAGAACAGAATGTCCCAAGTGTCACAAGAATCATCTGGGGCAATGCATACTTGGACAAAACGTCTGCTATAAATGTGGAATGCTCGGACACAATTTGAAAAATTGTCCAAAGCTCAAACAACTGGTGACCAGCAGAGTCTTTGTCATGACAGCTGAACAAGCTCCTCCAGACTCGACAGTAGTCACAGGTGAAATTTCGATAGCTGGATTTCCTTCTCTGGCTTTGATAGATTCAGGAGCTACGCATTCATTTATTGCTGCTGAGTTTGTTAAGAAATTGTCTATCCAACCGGAGAAGTAATGATAGGTTATTGTGTGTCGGTACCATCAGGGGAGAAGCTGGTATCGCACAAACTGTTTAGGAGTTTAGAACTCAAACTTCATGAACATAATTTTACTGCTGATTTGATTGTGTTTCCGATGCCAGAATTTGATATGATTTTGGGAATAGATTGGTTAACTAAGTATGGGGTAGTAATTGACTTTAAACTACGAGCAGTAGCTGTCAACCCACCAGGAAAAGAGTCATTCCAGTTTTTGGCAAAACATGTTAGTAAAGTCCCTTCAATTTTATCATCTATTATAGCGGCTGATAGACCCCAACTGCCAGACGTGGAGATAGTAAATGAGTTTCCTGAGGTTTTTCCAGAAGATATCTAGGGATTACCACCGGATAGGGAGTTAGAGTTTTCAATTGATCTAATTCCAGGAGCTTCTCCAGTATCTAGACCACCATATCGATTAGCACCATCAGAAATGAAAGAATTGAAAGAACAGATACAAGATCTGTTGGAGAAGGGGTTTATTAGACCAAGTACTTCCCCCTGGGGAGCCCCTGTTTTATTTGTTAAGAAGAAGGATGGGAGTATGAGGTTATGTATAGATTACGGGAGTTGAATAAATTGACAATTAAGAATAAGTATCCATTACCCAGGATAGAAGATCTGTTCGACCAGTTGAAAGGGTCAGTAGTATTTTCTATGATCGACTTGAGGTCGGGATACCATCAACTGAAAATTAAGGCATCTGATGTGTATAAAACAGCCTTTAGAACTAGGTATGGCCATTATGAATTCCTAGTTATGCCTTTTGGACTTACGAATGCTCCATCAGCTTTTATGAATTTAATGAATAGGGTCTTTCAACCATTTTTGGACCAGTTTGTAGTTGTATTCAGTGATGATATCTTAGTGTATTCTAAGACCAGACGTGAGCATGTCCAACATTTAAGAATCGTTCTCCAGATTTTGAAAGATAAGCAGTTGTTTGCTAAATTTAGCAAATGTGATTTTTGGATGGAGAAAGTATCGTTCTTAGGCCATATAATTTCTAAATATGGAATAGAAGTTGACCCAGCCAAGGTAGAAGCTGTTCGCGACTGGCCAGCACCAAAGAATGTTGCAGAGATGAGGAGTTTCTTGGGTTTAGCTGGATATTATCGGCGATTTATCCAAGTATTTTCTAAGATTGCTGTTCCATTGACCACATTAACAAGAAAACAGGTGAAGTACAACTGGACAGTTGAATGTCAAAACAGTTTTGACAAACTGAAGAAAGCATTGATTGAAGCACCTGTTTTGACGATGATAACTGATGAAGGAAAATTTGTAATTTATACTGATGCTTCTAAGTTGGGACTAGGAGCTGTGTTGATGCAGGATCGTAAAGTAATATCATACGCATCTAGACAGCTGAAGGATCACGAGAAGAATTATCCAACGCATGACTTAGAACTAGCAACTGTCGTCTTTGCCCTTAAGATATGGAGGCATTACCTATATGGGGAGAAGTGTGAGATATTCACAGATCACAAGAGTTTGAAATACTTTTTTACCCAGAAAGAATTGAATATGAGGCAGAGGCCATGGTTAGAGCTGGTTAAAGATTACGATTGTACTATCAGTTATCATCCAGGAAAAAGCAAACGTGGTAGCTGATGCTCTAAGCAGGAAATCAGTAGGACTAGCGCAACTAACTGTTCAGAAATCTTTGGTGACTGATATTGAAAGGTTTGGACTTGAGATAGTGTCCAGCAGCAGTAGTAATTTGATTTTATCAGACCTCTCAGTAAGGTCAAATTTGTTAAACCAAATTCGATAAGGTCAGCTACAAGATGAGCAACTGAAGAAATGGGTTAAACAAGATAAAGAAAGAGGCATTAGTCTCTATTTTTCAGAAGATGGAATTGTTAGGTATTTGGGCAGAATCTGGGTACCTCAAGTAGATGATTTAAGAGCTGATCTTTTGAGGGAAGCTCATACAGCTCCATATTCAGTACATCCAGGAAGTACAAAAATGTACAAGGACCTCCAGCAGTTGTATTGGTGGCCAGGAATGAAAATGGATGTTGCTAGATTTGTAGCTGAGTGTTTGACGTGTCAGTTGATAAAAGCTTAACATCAGCGACCAGCTGGATTGTTGAAACCACTACCTATTCCAGAATGGAAGTGGGAATGTATAGCGATGGATTTTGTGACTGGATTACCAAGGACATCTCAAGGATATAACTCCATTGATAGACTCACTAAGTCTGCTCATTTCTTACCAGTTAAAACAACATATGAGGTGAGCAGATATGCAGAATTGTATGTTAAGGAAATAGTGAGGCTACATGGAGTTCCAGTTTCTATTGTATCACACAGAGATCCTAAATTTACATCAGCTTTTAGGAAAAGTTTGCATAAAGTTATGGGCACAAAGCTGACATTCAGTACTGCGTTTCACCCCCAGCTGATGGACAATCAGAAAGGGTGATTCAGATTTTAGAAGACTTGCTCAGAGCTTGTATTGTGGATTTTTCAGAAAGTTGGGATTCAAAATTGCCACTGGTAGAGTTTGCCTATAATAACAGTTTCCAAGCTTCGATTCAAATGGCTCCATATGAAGCTCTCTATGGCAGAAAGTGTAGAACACCACTTCATTGGGACGAATTTGGTGAAAGAGCTGGTTTGGGACCAGATATTGTGGAACAAACAGCAGCAGCTGTTAGGAAAATAAGAGAAAGAATGAAAGCTGCTCAAAGTCGACAGAAAAGTTATGCAGATAATCGAAGAAGGGAACTGAATTTTGAGATAGGTGAACACGTATTTTTGAGGATAGCTCCAATGAAAGGAGTTATGCGTTTTGGAAAGAAAGGAAAATTGAGTTCAAGATATATTGGACCATATGAAATTTTGGAGAATATAGGAACTTTAGCCTATCGTTTAGCACTACCACCGCAGCTGTCAGCAGTGCACAATGTTTTTCATGTATCAGCTTTGAGGAAATATGTTCCCAACCCTTCGCATATATTAAGTCATGAACCAATCCAGTTAACACCGGATTTAAGCTATGAAGAGCGACCAGAAAGAATTATCCTCCGAGAAATTAGAAGATTAAGAAACCGTAGTATTTCTATGGTTAAGATACAATGGTATAATCAGTCGGAGCGAGAAGCAACTTGGGAAACAGAAGCTGATATACTAAGTCTTTACCCACATTTATTTGGTACGTAAATTTCGAGGACGAAATTTTAATAAGGAGGGTACAGTTGTAACGCCCCAAAATCCATAGGACAACATTTATGCATTTTATTGATCTCTTGGGCCAAATTTGCAATTTTAAACGTTATGTATTTGCTGATGCATTGATTTCAGAACAAATGATTTCTTTTGAAAAAGGTTTGGTGTTTTACAAATTTAAAATGATATGAAGGGAATTTTACTAATTTCTATAAGTGTGTCCTGCTTGATTTCACAAGTAGCTTGCCACTAATCCCTTTCATATAAAAACCTGTTTTCAAAGTAAGATTCTTATCATTTGCAAAGAAAAGTCTTAAAGTGTCCTTCAAAATATTTCCAGAAGAGTTCGTGCATTACTCAAAGAGAAGATTTCTGCAGGAATTGGTTGCTGTCGCAAAGCTTTGTTTAAGGCAAGTAAAAGCTGATCCTTTGCTACACCATTTGAAGCATATATTGTTGTTGTATGGATATGCTTGCCTGTATGTTTAAAATATGTTGAAGTTTAAGTTTAAAATGATTTTGTACATGTTCAAAGGAAAGAAGATGGGTTCGAAAATGATGTTTTGATGTTTATGATGCTTCCAAAATGTTTTCTAGAAAGTTTAAGATGTTTTAAAGTACTGAGAATTCGAGTTTATTCCCAGAATATTTATGAATGTTCTTCAATTTAGTAGTTGTAATATCAGAATTTGATAACGGTGTAATCGGTAGTTGCTAGTCGAATCATTATGAAGTTTGGTTTGATAAGAAACGGCTGATACCATAGTTGTTGTTTTGATGTTACATATACCCAGTTTTATTCTAGCAGTTGCATTTTCTTGTTAAAATCCAGCAGCTGCGTTGTTTTCATAAATTCAGCAAATGCACTGTTCATCAGCAGGTTCATGTTTGTATTTAAAAATCCAGAAGATGCACTGTTCATCAGCAGATGCATTTTATTGTCAAATTTCAGCAGTTACACTATTTGTTTCTAAAGTGCTGTTCATTGCAGCTGGTATTAGTCTTGCGACTGATACTGTTCATTGCGTCTGGATTTCTATTTCCTTACAATTGGTTTATACTGTTCATTGCGACTGGTTGTTATCATTTTTCCTGCGACTGGTCGATATGCTAACGACGTCATTTAATTTAAAACAAACTGTGCAGCTGGTTTCTTTTAGTAAAATACTTGCGTCTGGTTTTACGTATGTTAGTGCTTTTCTTGCACTAACGACGCCGTTTTGTTTAATATGAGACCTTGCGACTGGTTCTTGTCTTGCGACTGGTTCCTATGGAAGCGAGAGTTTTAAATGATGGAACCCGAGGATTTTAAGAATGAATGTTTTACGAAAGGATGTTAATGAAACAAAGTTTATTTTAAGATTGTGTCATAGATAGTTGACGGTCACCAAGGAGAAGGGTGAACAGTTGTCTAGATGTCGACTGCCCTTTCATATGAGCTATATGCTAAAACTGATATCGGAAGTCATTTTGATCAAAGTGCAACACGGACCATGAGGAGCTTATATGCCATAAATCTAAAGAAAAGATATTGATGATAAGATCTGGGCTATTATCCCCTGTTTCCAAGATTAAGACAGAAATGTTTATGAAACGTTCATGTATGTTCAGATGTCTGCCTGCGTTAAATGAAATTGTTATTATTCAGGTTTCACTTGCTGAGCCCCTAGGCTCACTAGCTTTTAAAAATGGTGCAGGTATGACAGCTGAGGAGCGAACAGGAGGTGAAAGGTGATAGCGGCTGCTGGGTGTTGTGGTTATCAATGGCCAGCGTTTTACGTGTCATAGTTGTTACTGTTTTGATTAAGAAGTACTGTATTAAATCAGTTGCAACGGTTGTACATTTATATAGAATAGCAGCTGTTGTAAATCGCAATTGCAATTATCAATGAAAACTGTTTTCCGCAAATGTTTTCAGTAGTTGGCGTGCAAATAAGTATCTGCTAATCTTTGCGTTTTCTTGTGTTTCGATTTCTTTTAAGTTATAAGAAATACAGCTTATAACAAATTGTCTTTTAGCCCTTTTTTTATTTCAAAAATTTTTATTTACCCCTATTCGTGATCCCGTTGGGTTCGGGTGTCACAAATATGCTAAGGCTGATATCAGTAGTCACTTGATCAGGTGCAACACGGACCTAAGTAGAGCTTCTGAGCATAAGTCAAATGAAAACGATAACGCTGGGATTTGATTTTAATTCCAGAACAGAAGTTTATGATGAATGATGTTTTACGACTTCCTTTAAACTGTGATGTCTTATGTTTTACACCTGCATATTGTGCTTGTTACTCTCAGTTTTGCTTGCTGAGCCCCTAGGCTCACTAGCTTTCTTGGTGCAGGTGAGTTAGCACTGGAGCAGATGGGAGGTGAAGTTTGAACCAGTAGCGACGTGTTAGTGTTTATCGAAGGCCTGCGTTTCCGCAATGTTCATTTTGTATTTTGTTGTTTTTGTTGTCTTTGATCTTAGTCAAAAATGTATTGAGATCCGTTACAACAAAGATGAATTCAAATAGAGTTCAGTAGTTGTAATATCGCGACTTCGCATTTTGTACTTCGAAATTGTATTGAAATCTGATTTTAATTTCTTGGCGCCAATGGCTGTACTTTGAATTTATTTTGAGCAAGGCAATACAGCTTGTTCTATTTATTATTCAGCCCTTCTATTTTCCTTTTATTTCCTTTTCCTTGATCCCGTGATTCCCATGAGGATTGGGCGTCACAGATATAATGTGAGGCTGCTGGGATGTTTTGGTGAACTTGGCTGTGTATTGCTTGTTGTGCATCGGTGTTTATGCTAGCTATTTTATGTGAATTGCATACACGCATTTGTTCACGCATATTTCAGATCCCTCGTGTATTGTATCATGCAGCCTTGTATCTTGTTGTATTGTTGTTGTTTGATTCTTACCAGGATGCGAGGGCGAGCGACGATACCGCACTCTCATCTCCCTGCTGGGTTTGTTAGCCACCATGCGCCGAGTGGTTAACTACCATAGTTCATGTGCGAGGCAACAGCAGGTCGAGTTGTTTGATGCATTTGGTATTCGGGTGTAGTGTCAAGACGAGTGGCTCATTACCACACTTTGAACACACCCCGTGGCCACTGATTCGTTGCAGATCTCGTGGAGATATGTTTGAGTTCCTCGGCTCCCTTTTTGGTTGAAGCCTTCAGTTGTTATCCGATGTCTCATGCATAGCATCTGCATTTTATCTTATGCTTTCCTTTAGCTGTTTCAGTTGCTCTCCGTACTGGGGTTTGACCCCATGTCCCTCTAGGGCTTGGTTTGTTTTCCTTGCTTGTGTTGTTTTCAGGGAACCCAAGTTTTACAGCTGGTCATGGCTTTAACCCAGCTGGAGGTGCCCCAGGAGGTGGTTAGAGTATTCCAGTTGCGTATAGAATATTTATATGTATCAGTGCAGTTAGCCAGGGGATGCCCTGTGCTTAGTTGTTGTATCCAGTGGTTGGAGTCTGATACTTGTGTTTGAATGCTATACTGTATTGTAATGGCTTGTAGCCATTTGTTGTTTGGTCAGTTTCGTAAACTGGGATATCTATTTTGAGTATAGCACTATTTTAAATTATATTGTTTTAAACGTCAGGCCAAAAGCAAAAATTTTACCCGTTTTTTATTAGCTTCCGCTTGTTTGTGCGTTGTTTATCTCTGTTGTGAGCACGAGGCCTGATATTTTTGGTATCAGAGCTTAAGCTGGGATAAGCTCAATTTCCTTGATCACACTTGAGTCTAGGCACAGTGTCGTGTGTTGCATGTGCTTGACCTATGTGATTATGTGCTGTATATTGTTGCGATATCTATGCTGTATCTGTTTTGTGTTGCTTATCCTGTTGAGTGTATTCGTAGATGCCGCCTAGACATCGTGGTAGAGGTAGGGGGCAGTTTGAGGAATCGGCAGGATATAACGAGGATCAGCGTAGTGCTCGTAGTCGTAGCCGTGTTGGGCATGATGAGGTGGAGGAAGTTGGTGACTTGCCTGCTCCTTTGGAGCGGATGGATGTTGTTATAGCGAGGTTTCAGCAGATGAACCCTCCGATCTTTAATGGTGACGAGTCCAGTGAGGATGCAGACTCGTGGCTCCGGAACATTATTGGTCTTTTCGATCGGGTTCAGTATGATGATGATCTTCGGATGAGTTTGGTGACCCTATTGCTTAGGAAGGCGGCAGAGCGCTGGTGGCGAGGCGCTTCGAGTACCTTGTTGGAGACCGATGTTGGGATCTCTTGGGGCAGTTTTTGCGAGACCTTCCGGCAGGAGTATGTACCCGAGTCTTATGTGAACGCCTGTGAGCGGGAGTTCGATCATCTGGAGCAGGGCTACATGACGGTGAGGGAGTATGCACGTACGTTCTCTTCTTTACTGGCGTATGTTCCGCACGTTTCTGGCCGGGAGAGGGCCAAGAGGACCAGATTTCTAGAGGGCTTGAATGAGGAATTATATCAGATGGTGCTGACCAGCAAACCCAAGACGTATGCTGAGGCAGTTTATAGTGCCTATTGATATTGAGGAGGGTTTGCGGAGTAGTCATGCTCGTAGGCAGCAGGCGGCTCAGGGTGGTCGTTCCACTGGTCAGGGGGCGTAGTATTCTCAGGCGTCCCAGTCAGCCCATCATCCCCAGCAGCAGCCTCAACAGCAGGTGGCTCAGCAGTCTGGCCGTCAGAGGTTCCGACCCCGCCGTCAGCAGTTCAAGAAGAAGTCGGGTTCTGGCTCTTCTTGTTCAAGAAGCTCGAGTAGTAGTGGTTCTTGGACTGAGTTTTGTGGTTTTTGCGGTGGAAAGAATCCTTCTACCCAGTGTGTTGGTGTGCAGGGTTCCTGCAACATTTGTGGTCAGTACGGGCATTTTGCTAGAGTGTGTCCGTCAGCTGGATCACAGCAGACCGTGGCCCAGCCACAGGGTCGTGGAGGTCAGTCTAGGGGTCGTTCCCCTCAGTTTCAGCCACCTAGGATTGGTGATACTCCGTTCAGGCCGTTCCAGCAGCCTGGTCCTTCGTGATTCGGACAGTCGTCTCAGCCTTTTTCCTTTGGACCTCAGGATGCTCAGGTCAACTTCGTCACTAGGGAGTAGGCGGAGGAGACGCCGAGTCGGGTGATCGCACGTACTTGTCTCGTTTTTTATTTTCCTGCACGTGTGTTGTTTGACACCGGTGCATCGCATTCGTTTATTTCTGATTCGTTTGTTATTGAGCATGGTCTGTGTACCATCCCTTTGCGTGATGCTGTTTCTGTTTCTACCCCTGGCGGTGTGAGCCTATTTTCCCAGGAGGTTTTGTTAGATGGCGTGTTGCGGTTTGGTGAGCATGTGTTGTTGGCGAATCTGATCCTTCTGATGTTGTGGGATTTCGATTGTATCGTTGGGATGGACGTGTTGTCCAACTATAGGGCCTCCGTGGATTGCTTCCATGGGAATGTTCGTTTTAGGCCTTTGTCTGGAGAGAAGTGGGACTTATACGGCCAGGATTCTCGATCGAAGATCCCTTTAGTCTCAGCGATGGAGATGTTCAGTTTGTTGTCCTTAGGGAATGCTAGTTTTATGATCTACGCTTTGGATGCATCTTCTTCTTCTCGTGTGCAGCTTAGCGACGTTCCCGTGGTGTGACATTTTCCCGATGTGTTCCCGGAGGAGATTCCTGGTTTTCCTCCGAGGCGGGAGATTGACTTCAGCATTGAGCTGGTGTCTGGCACAGCTCCGATTTCTCAGCCCCGTATAGTTTGGCGCCTGTGGAGTTGAGAGAACTCAAGGTGCAGTTGGACGATTTGCTGGAGAAGGGTTTCATCCGACCTAGTATGTCGTCATGGGGAGCGCCCATTTTGTTTGTGAAGAATAAGGATGGCTCAATGCGGATGTGCAGTTGGATGACTCGTGCCCCGTATCGTTTGGCAAATACCCGTTGCCGAGAATCGATGATCTGTTTGATCAACTGCAAGGTTCTGCGGTGTACTCGAAGATCGACCTTCGTTCAGGTTATCATCAGCTGAGAGTGAGAGATCAAGATGTCACGAAGACTGCTTTTCATACCAGGTACGGGCATTTCGAGTTTCTTGTTATGCCGTTTGGGTTGACCAATGCCCCAACAGTTTTCATGGATCTGATGAACCGGGTCTTCATAGAGTTCATAGATCAGTTCGTGATTGTGTTTATTGACGACATCTTGGTATACTCAAAGAATCCTTTGGAGCATAAGGAGCATTTGCGAGTTATCCTTCAGACGTTGCGAGACCAGCAACTTATGCTAAATTCTCCAAGTGCGAGTTTTGGCTGGATCACGTCGTTTCCTTGGGTCATGTTGTTTCAGCCGAGGGGATTTTTGTGGATCCCAGTAAGGTTGATGTTGTTCTGAACTGGGAGAGTCCCAAGAATGTGTCAGAGATTCGCAGTTTCTTGGGTCTGGCTGGCTATTACCGTCGTTTCATTGAAGGATTCTCTAGCATAGCAAAGCAGATGACTCAACTGACGTAGAAGGACAAACGGTTTGTATGGACTGAGCAATGTGAGAATGCGTTTCAATTGCTCAAGGAGAAACTGACTACTGCACCTGTGTTGGCTCTTCCGTCCGGATCAGGTGATTTCGTTGATTGTTCTGACGCTTCGCTCAATGGATTGGGTTGTGTTTTGATGCAGAATGGTCGAGTCATTGCGTATGCCTCGCGGCAGTTGAAACCGCATGAGACTCGTTATACAGTTCATGATTTGGAGCTTGCAGCGATGGTTTTTGCGCTGAAGATCTGGCGTCATTACCTGTATGGCGAGAAATTTGTTGTGTACTCGGACCACAAGATTTTGCAGTATCTTTTTTCGCAGCCAGACTTGAACATGAGACAACGTCGTTGGATGGAGCTGCTAAAGGACTTTGATTGTGAGATTAAGTATCAGCCTGGGAAGTCGAACGTAGTGGCCGATGCTTTGAGCAGGAAGGCTAGTGAGATGCTTGCTTCGTTTTATATCTCTAAGGATCAGGAGCATCTTAATACTACGGGTTGGAGATTTTATCCGGCTGATGATTGTGTTGTGGTTTCTTCTTTTCAAGTGGAGCCACAGATCATTTCGACAATAAAAGCGGCTCAAAGGACTGATCCTTCCATCCACGAGTTGAAGTTAAAGGTCAGGGCTGGGAACTTGAGGATTATTCCGTTTCTTCTGATGGTTGCTTGAGGTTTCGTGGCAGGCTGGTTGTGCCTAACCTCATTGATTTGAAGGAGGAGATCCTTAGGGAAGCGCACTGTAGCAGACATAGTGTTCATCCTGGTGCACGGAAGATGTACCATGCGTTGATTGTGTTGTGGTTTCTTCTTTTCAAGTGGAGCCACAGATCATTTCGACAATAAAAGCGGCTCAAAGGACTGATCCTTCCATCCACGAGTTGAAGTTAAAGGTCAGGGCTGGGAACTTGAGGATTATTCCGTTTCTTCTGATGGTTGCTTGAGGTTTCGTGGCAGGCTGGTTGTGCCTAACCTCATTGATTTGAAGGAGGAGATCCTTAGGGAAGCGCACTGTAGCAGACATAGTGTTCATCCTGGTGCACGGAAGATGTACCATGCGTTGAAGCCACTTCTGGTGGGCTGGCCTAAAGAGCGACGTTGCTGCGTTCGTTGCTCGATGTTTGAACTGTCAGATGGTAAATTCCGAGAGGATGAGACCTGGTGGTTTGTTGCAGAGTTTGGAAGTTCCCCAATGGAATTGGGAGCAAATAGCGATGGATTTCGTGACGCATCTGCCTCGTTCCAGTATAGGATGCGATGCTATTTGGGTGGTTATAGACCGACTATCGAAGTCTGCACATTTTATTCCCTATGGGATGACGTTCTCGTTAAAGAAAATGGCGAAACTGTACGTGGATTTCGTGGTTAGACTTCACGGTGTGCCTGTTTTGATCGTCTCAGACCGAGATCCAAGGTTTACTTCCAGGTTTTGGAATAGTTTGCAAGCAGCTTTGGGTACCAGTTTGGCTATGAGCACAGCATATCACCCCCAGACAGATGGCCAATCTGAGCGAACTATCCAGACGTTGGAGGATATGTTACGAGCTGTTGTGTTGGATTTAGGAGGTATCTGGCAAGACGCGTTGTCTTTAGTGGAGTTTTCCTATAATAAAAGCTATCAGGTGACGATTGGCATGGCGCCATTTGAGGCTTTGTACGGCAGGAAGTGCAGATCGCCAGTATGTTGGGAAGAAGTGGGGGAGAAGCAGCTATCTGCCCCAGACTTTGTGCAGCAAATGAAGGATCATTTGGATCTAATTCGACAGCGGATTAAAGTTGCCCAAGATCGCCAAGCCAGTTATGCGAATAAGAGGCGTCGACCTCTAGAGTTTCAGGTTGGTGATCAGGTATTTCTCAAAGTTTATCCGTTCCGCAGTGTCATGCGCTTTGGACACAAGGGAAAGTTAGCCCCTTGTTACGTCGGACCATATGAGATTGTTGAGAGGATTGGCCCGTTAGCGTATCGGCTGTTGTTGCCTCCGGAATTATCATCTCTGCATGATGCTTTCATGTTTCCATGTTGAGGAAGTACGAGCCAGATCCATCTCATGTGCTGAGAACTGACGAGGTTGATCTATATCATACGTTGAGTTATCAGGAATATCCCTTGCAGATCCTAGGCAGAAAAGAGAAACAATTGAGGAATAAGACCATTCCGTTGGTGATGGTGCAATGGAGCAAACATGGCAGGGAGGAAGCTACTTGGGAGCTGGAAGAAAAGATGCAGCGCGAGTGGCCGCATCTGTTTGAGTAGCTGTTGAGGTAAATTTCCAGTAGCTGATAGTTTTTAGTTGTATTTATTCCCTAGCTGTGTTAGTTGTTTGCTCAGTTATCTTGAACTCTTGGCCTATGTTAGGCAAATTTCAGTTTTGATTTCTGTTGCTGTGTTGTTTTCCGGAATTGTTGTGTGTGATTTCGAGGACGAAATACTTTTTAGTGGGGGAGAAATGTGAGACCTGGAAATCAATAATGAGATTAATTGTTGGATTAATCGGTGTTTGAAGCAATTCTGGAAACTTTGGTTTTGTGGTGAAAGCTGGTCTGTGGTGAAATCCAGTCGCAGTGTGAAATTGGTGGCGCTATAGATCTAAACGTCGTCGTTTAGGTGAAGTCTGGTAGCGCGTTTTGTTGATCAGACGTTGTTTTAGCGTGTTTTGTATCGAGCGGGAAACGACAGCGTTTAGTTAAGTTGGTGCGATGCCGTTTTGGGTACCAGCTGCAATAGATTTGTTCGCGTGTGCATCATCTGAAGTTGTTTGTTTCGTTGAGAGCAGACGTCAACGCCAGTCAACTTTCCTGTAGCTTGCGTCTGGTTGTTTTGCGTGAGAGTTAGCGACTGGATGACGTAGGATGTGCGATGCCGTTTTATTTAATTGGAACATGACGTCTGGTATACCAGCTTTTGGGTTGTAAGGAATCCAGCTGTTGGGCGATACGACGCCGTCTAAATTAGTTGTAACGCAGCGTTTTGATTATGGCGTCTGGTATATTTGTATCAGCCGTTGGTTGTTACGCGACTGCTAGTTTGGATTTTAGTAGCGCAACTGTTGGTTTTGTCGGTGGACATTTTAACTAGATTTCAGCAGCTGCGAGATGTATTTAAGGAAGAATTGGTCTTCGATTTTGAGTACCAGATCCCATACTTAGCGAAATATTCTCTCAATTGTCGACCTCTTTTTCTCGAACCCTAGTACTGTTCACCGTGAGTTTCTCCGGCGAATTCCCGTTGATTCCGGCCATCGTTCGTCACGTTTGAGGCAGCGTTGGACTCCTCTCTTGAAGCTCTTTTGATTAATAGCCCTTTTAGAGGCTGTAGTGGGCTGGAGCGAAATCTCGAAGCTACTATCTTTCTGCCGTGTTGTTGTGCATTCAGGTAGCCTTTCGAATTTGTGATGAGATATTGTTCCTAGCCTTGAATTGAGCTTCCTGTTAAGTTGTATTAGGGTGTTAATTTCTGGTTGAGCGTAGGACTCCCAGCCGTGACTTTCTGTAGTTGGCCGTGAGCTTTTGTTGATGTTTTCCCTGTATCTTGCGTGTGTTCAGCAGGTCAGGATCAGATTTCACGGGCTTTGAATTGTGGTAATCGTTGCACAAAAAGTGAGGTACGGATTTTGAGCTTGTGATAGCTTGGAAGTTGCGTGAGATATAATGTGAGGCTGCTGGGATGTTTTGGTGAACATGGCTGTGTATTGCTTGCTACATGGCTGTGTATTGCTTGCTATGCATCGGTGTTTATGCTAGCTGTTTTATGTGAATTGCATACACGCATTTGTTCACGCATATTTCAGATCCCTCGTGTATTGTATCATGCAGCCTTGTATCTTGTTGTATTGCCATTGTTTGATTCTTACCAGGATGCGAGGGTATCATCTCCCTGCTGGGTTTGTTAGCCACCATGCGCTGAGTGGTTAACTACCATAGTTCATGGGCGAGGCAACAGCAGGTCGAGTTGTTTGATGCATCTGGTATTCGGGTGTAGTGTCAAGGCGAGTGGCTCATTACCACACTTTGAACACACCCCGTGGCCACTGATTCATTGCAGATCTCGTGGAGCTATGTTTAAGTTCCTTGGCTCCCTTTTCGTTTGAAGCCTTTAGTTGTTATCCGGTGTCTCATTCATAGCATCTGCATTTTATCTTATGCTTTCCTTTAGCTGTTTCAGTTGCTCTCCATACTGGGGTTTGACCCCATGTCCCTCTGGGGCTTGGTTTGTTTTCCTTGCTTGTGTTGTTTTCAGGGAACCCAGGTTTTACAGCTGATCGTGGCTTTAACCCAGCTGGAGGTGCCCCAAGAGGTGGTTAGAGTATCCCAGTTGCGTATAGCATATTTATATGTATCAGTGCAGTTAGCCAGGGGATGCCCTGTGCTTAGTTGTTGTATCCAGTGGTTGGAGTCTGATACTTGTGTTTGAATGCTATACTGTATTGTAATGGCTTGTAGCCATTTGTTGTGTGGTCGGTTTCGTAAACTGGGATATCTATTTTGAGTATAGCACTATTTTAAATTATATTGTTTTAAACCGTCAGGCCAAAAGCAAAAATTTTACCCGCTTTTTATTAGCTTCCGCTTGTTTGTGCATTGTTTATCTCTGTTGTGAGCATGAGGCTTGACATAATTGTCACTATGTATTCTAAACCTGTTCCTAGTCGGTTGGGCCGTCCAAAAGAGGATAAGGACCTCCCGAGCTTGAGACTAGCATCTGCGATGTGAAGTACCACGTTTCATTGGTAGAGAACATAGTGATGTTCTGAGCATGCAGATGGATAGTGACCTGGTGATCTATCGAACTACCCTCGTTCGGACTTCCAAGTGGGTACCATTTGTCGAGTAGATTAAGTCTGAGGTCTTGGTTGTATAGATGATTCCTTATTACTCAAAACATCATTGAGACTCGACATGATAGGTGCCTCGCTTTGACCCGTTTACCGACTCCGTTGGGGTCATCAGGTGGCGGGATTGGGTAAGGTCCCGATGCATGTAGGAGTCGATGCTTCGTTGTCTAAGATTCACCGCTCGCCCTTGTACATGGATATGCTATGCTATCTGAGGATATAATGGTGTGACAAATCTCTGGCCAGAGTACTAGACGTGTTTTAGGTAAATGGATTTACCTAGTAACACATGCGATGTCACTATTTGATCTTCAAGATGTATGCTTGGCTATCGGATCTCTAGCGACTCCGATTTACCAATGGTCATTGATCCGATCGTGATATTTTAGTTGAAATGACCGTATTGTACGCTAACCATGACCGACTGGTTCTTGCAGGCACTAGCAGTGATACCTAGGCAATCATGTGGCATGTTGCTAGACGCTTTACCATGATCCGATGGGTAAGTCCGAAAATGTGTTTTCGGAGTCATAAATGTTGTGAGCCCACGGCTAGTTGTATCCCTGAATCATTGAGGATCACACAAGTACTGGTTTCTCAATTTCCGTAAGGAGAATAAGCTCAATTTGGTGAGTATAGTATGAGGAAGGATGGAAGTGTGACATGTGATTTCCTTAAATTGGCTTGGACTAGTATGACTATCCTTAAAGCTGATAGGGATAACTGCTATTTTGGATTAGGTGGTCTGAAAAATTGTTTTCACATCATAATGTTCAGTTTTGTAAATTGTGTAGATCGGTCCGATCTGATCGTCGATCGTGATTATGATGAAGTCACAACAATGGACTTGAAACCAATGTTCATTGGGCCTGGGCCCAACCCAGGCTCATTAACCTGGTTTAAGCCCATGGAAAATCTATAAATAAGGGCCTTGTGGTATTCATTTACTCTCACCAAAAAGTTGTATTCAAAACTGATATTCTGGTTTGAGAATTCCTTCTCCCCTCTAGTTATATTTTTCTCCTCCTCCTCCTTTCCTCTCGATGTCGTCGCGTCGCCGCCGTCGCCGTCGGAAGTTGTTCTGACCATCTCGGCGAGGAGATTCCGGTTGTGAAACTTTCGTTGGTCTTATAGTGCAAACTAACGAAGGAATTGATATTCCGATCGTGGATCGGATTAGGAGACCGTAGTTGTTCATCGTTGTCAATTCCCTAGTGCAACTGGTCGGAGCCAGGCGCCTAGTGTTGGCGCAGCGGAGGATCAGGATCCCGCTCCCGGGGCGCAGTGGAAGAATTTAAAAATTTGAGCTCGGGAACGGTCAATACACCTATACAATAATCAAAAACATTCATAGAATATTCAGAAGGTACCTTGATGGCGTCTAGGCGCCTGGCTCCGACCAATTCCACGAGGGAATTGGCACTTCAACAGTTGAACGGCTGGATCGACGCCTAATCCGGTCCACGATCAGAATCTCAACTCCTTCGCAGGTTTGCACTAGAAAACCGACGAAAATTTCACGGACGGAATCTCCTCGCCGATATGGTCAGAACAAATTCCGACAACGTCGGTGGGCGACGACGGCGAGGGAAGAAGGCATCTGGGAGGAGTTTGCTGAATAGCTTTTGATGTTTTTCTTTCTCACTATTGTAAGTGTCTCCTCATTGCCATAATTATAGATTGAGGGATAGAGTTTGATTAGAACAAAATAGTGAACATTCGTTTCAACTCAAATAGTGAACATTCGATTCAACTCAAACAGTGAACATTCGGTTCAACTCAAACAGTGAGCATTCGGTTCAAGTCGAATTGTGAACATTCGTTTCGACTCCCTCGATTTTGGTCTCATCATAATCCCGATCGATGATCAGATATCACCGATGTGCTCAGTTTACAAAACTGATCATATGATGCAAAATCAAATTTTCGGACCACTAAATCTATATATGACAGGTTTACTCTCATTAGCTAAATATGTAAGTCCTACTTCCTCAGCTACTTTTAGGAAGTCATACTCCCAACCTTCCTCCTACTATACTCAACACTTTGAGTAACATATCCGTACGGGAATTGGGAAATCAGTACTTGTGTGACCCTCAATGATTCAGTGATACAACTAGCCGTGGGCTCACAACATTTGTGACTCCGAAACAATTTTCGGACTTACCCATCGAATCATGATAAAGCGTCTAGCAACATCGCCCCATGATCGCCTAGGTATCACTGATAGTGCCTGCAAGAACCAGTCGGTCATGGTTAACGTATAGTACGGTCCATTAAACTCAAATATCCCGATCGGATCAACGAACATTGGTAAATCGAGAGTCGCTAGAGATCCGATAGCCATGCATACATCTTGGAGATCAAATAGTGACATCGCATGTGTTACTAGGTAAACCCATTTACCTAAAACACATCTAGTACTCTGACCAGAGATTTGTCACACTATTATCTCCTCAGATAACATAGGATATCCTCGCACAATGGCGAGCGGTGAATCCTTGACAACGAAGCATCGACTCCTACATGCATCGGGACCTTACCCAATCCCGCCACCTGACGACCCTAGTTGAGTCGATAAACGGGTCAAAGTGAGGCACCTATCATGTAGAGTCTGAATGAAGTTTCGAGTAATAAGGACTAATCTACACAACCAATACCTCGGACTTAATCCACTCGACGAATGATAACCACTTGGAAAGTCCAAACAAGGGTAGTTCGATAGATCACCAGGTCACTATCCCTGCATGCTCAAAACATCACTATGTTCCCTATCAATGAAACGTGTACTTTACATCGCAGATGCTAGTCTCAAGCTCGGGCGGCCCTTATCCCATTTTGGACGGCCCAATAAACTAGGAACATGTTTAGAATACACAGTGACTATTAGATGTGTTTCATGATAGCCATCAAATCCACTATCACATCTAACATACACTATAGTGCATTCAAGGTCTTTATCCAACAACTGTAATCATAATAATGAATATAAAGAATGCCATAAAAGAATGCAAATTTCATAAATAAAGATTCGTTTTACATGCAGTCAACAAGAGCCCACACGCCACAAGTTGGATAGTTGGGCACCTACTCTAACACCTAGACGCCAGCAAGGTAATCTTCTAAACATCCTATGAATGTTTAGATTACTGTTTAGGTGTATTGACCGTTGTCGGGCTCAAAATTTTTTTAAAATTTCGCTGTGCCGCGGGAGCGGGATCCGGATCCACCACTGCGTCAACAGTGGTATCAAAGCTTTGGCTCGCATCTGTCAATACACCATCTTGCCTGAATTGCATCAAAATCTCATTTTACAAAAAAAAAATCGCGCCGCCGCACGCACCTGCTGCGTTCATCCTGCGTGTGCTAGCCGCAAGGCAGGCAGCCCATTGTGCGTGCACGTCGTGCACTGGGACTCGCACGGCATGCAGCACGCGTTCGGGCGGAGGAGGCATCGCCCGTGCGGCGATGCCGGGGTGGAGATGCGACGCCGGAATTTGAATCCTAGGCTTTTTCCGGGCCTGTCTCGGGCAGCCCAAAGGGTTTAAGGGCCGATACTACTATCGGGCTTTTGGTTGGACCAAAATTAATTTTTGAAAAATTTTGAGATATTGGACCTAAAATTGTTTTAAGCCCAAAATTATTTGATGCAATTAAAATAGCAAAATATGATTTAATATTTAAAATATGATTTTTGTTGGATAAAATCAAATTAGATTTGATTATTTTATTTATATCAATTAATTGGGTTGATTGATAAATAATGTTGTTTGGGATTATCGAGAGTCATGCCAATGTGTAGGTATATGCTAGGTTTTACATTTCTTGGTTGTAATATTGTTGAAATAATATCAAAGTGGGCTGATTTATGACCTGTTCCCACCCCTTTAAAATGTATTCCTATTTGTCATGGATATTTAAATGTAAATATTAGACTTAGTGGGAGGATAATTTTGAAGATGATGGAGATGATGGTCAAAGATATTGAAGACCGAAGATATGTAAAAACTAGAAGCTTATGTAATAGGATTGCATTTGCATACTGCATATAACCTAGAATTGGAACTAGATCCGTACTTGGCAACCACGGATCGCATAAATCTCGGTTAGCGATCATCCTAAATAATATATGTGATACATATCTTAGTGGGAGGATAATTTTGAAGATGATGGAGATGATGGTCAAAGATATTGAAGACCGAAGATATGTAAAACTAGAAGCTTATGTAATAGGATTGCATTTGCATACTGCATATAACCTAGAATTGGAACTAGATCCGTACTTGGCAACCACGGATCGCATAAATCTCGGTTAGCGATCATCCTAATAATATATGTGATACATATCTGTTGAATCCTTGAATTTTAAATTTGATTTAAAATTTATATCAAGATTAAAATTTTCATGATTAAATTGAAGGACTTAGTTTATTGATAATTATGTGGACGTACGACAAAACCTAATCTAAGAGAGTCCTTCATAGACTGGCTTAAATGTGACTTGTACCGGCTGGTCTCCCTGAGCGGCATTGCTTTGTCTTAGGAAGTTGGTTTTTAAGTGGGCCTTAGCCCCTCCAACTACCTGGAAGCACTCTTAGAGAATGTTAATCCATGACTTCCAAATTGATCATAAAACAAAAGTTTATTCGATAAGATCGTGAAGATAAGGGATTTTAAATATTGTTTAAAATCATAACTTCCATAAACAATTGGTGTACGTCGATGCTACCCGCATACATAGCCCGACTCATATTACTTGGGGGTTCTGTATGCCGGAAAGCTGTACACGTCATTGACACTTGCTGTGAGTTGGATGGAACTCCCATGACGTTTTCTCATATTATTGGGGACGTTATGGCGACCGTCCATTACAACTCAGCATTGATGGGTCATCTTGACACGTGATAGTAATCGGCGTCATATTATTCGGCCCTTACTGGACGTGAGGTAAATACATGGAGGTTGCACCTGTTGCAATTGGGCTCTACCTTTTGAGGGTCATGATTGGCTGATATTATTCGGGATCATGATTTCTTGATTGGACTCTGTGTACCCACTATGGAAACTAGCTTTATTGATTTCATCAGAGGGTGGTGAAATCGTTAAATAGTAGGAGGGTAATTCACAAAACTAAATGACCATGTTTTATGTCTTAGCGTTTTTCATGAATAGTCTGTAATGCATGTCTGTTTTTCCTTTCAGTATAAACTGCTATAATCATGTATTTGATTAAAAATCCAATTGCTACTACATTGGATAGCAACAAGTTCACCGGCCTGAACTATCAAGATTGGCTCCATAATCGTAAGATTGTGTTTGATTCGGATAAACTTCTCTACACGCTAGAGAAGAGCGCTCCGAAGGAGGCCCTAGCCAATGCCAATCCTGAGGAGCTGGAAAAACTGGATAAATGGTGGGAAGACGATCTTAAAGCACATTGTTACATGATGGGATCAATGTGCAATGAAATGCAGCGGTGATTTGAGAAGACGGAGTATTCTGCTGACATACACCTTCATCTGAATGAGCTGTATGAGGAGCACTCTCGGACGGAGAGGTTCACTACTATCAAGGAGCTCATGAAGAGCCGCATGCGAGAAAGGACTTCGGTCCGCGAGCATGGGGTCTGTATGATTGGGCTCATTGAGAATCTAGTGGGCCTTGAAATCACGCTTCCACATGAGTTGTCTGTGGATCTGCTTCTCCTCTCCCTCCCTGCTGCATTTGACCAATTTGTGGTCAACTTTAACATGAACAAGCTGGATGCCACCCTTGAAGAGGTGGTAAACATGCTTGTCGTGTTTGAGGGGACCATAAAGAAGGACAATCTTATCCTCCTTTTGGTCTCTTCTTCCTCTGCGAAGAAGGGGCCCAAACGCAAGGGTAAGAAGCATTCTGCCCCTGCAAAGGAGGAGAAGCCCACCAAGAAGCCCAAGGCAAGGGCTCTGAAACCAAACAAATCTGAAAACGTCTGCTACCACTGCCACAAGCCTGTGCATTGGAGGAGGAACTGTAGGGATTACCTCAAGCAGTTGCGAACTGCAAAAGGTATATTCTACATTGAAATAAATATGTCTCTTAACTCAACTTTTTGGGTATTTGATACCGGATGTGGATCTCATATCTGCAATGAGTTGCAGGTAATGACAAGAAGTCGGCATCTTAGGGAGTGTGAGACCCACTTGAGGCTTGGTAACGGAGCAAGGGTTGTCTAATGCCCAGAAATCCTAATTACGTGGAAACGAGTGCATGACTAGGGGAAAAATCATTTTAGAAAATTATATGCTATTTTATGTGATTTCATGATGGTTTTAATGATGCATAGGGTGCATGTCATGTTTTTAGTCTGTTTGAGTCCCGGACGCGTGAACGAGACTACGTACGAGCGAGATGAAAATTATTTGAGATTTTTAAGAGAAAATTTATTATTTTTAAGCAGAAATTTTCTAAAATTGGGGTTTTTATGATTATTATTGAGGGGAATACGTTTTTCACCTATACGGGCCGTTTTAATGGACTTTATTGTATTTTAAAATTTAGGAGGCCTTATATTACAAAAATTTGGAGTTTTAAATTTTAATTTTAAGTTTCATTAACTTTTTAATTAAGTGGGGGGATAGTATAGGAAAACTCCTAAGTTTCTTAATTAAATCATTTGAAGGGGTTCAATTTTGACACACTCATTCTTTCAAACCTAAATTTTGTGAAGCCCTAGCCTCCTCCCTCCCCTCTCTATAGTCTTCCCCCTCGTCTCCCAACACTCCATCAGTTTCTTCAATTTTTTGGGTGAATTCAAGGTGGTCTTGTCCCGATCTCGCGTCCTCCACCTCGGTAACTTGCAGATCTTCTTTATTCTCCTACAAAGGCATGTGATATCTTCCCTTTTCTCCCCATTTAAGCTATATTAAACTCTTTTTAATGAATGATTGTATGTCTTGCATATTCATGAGATCTATGTTCGTTATTTACGGATAACGAATGCGTCATGATTTCTAACGCATAATTTGCATTGTTCTCGTGATGGCTCGGTCGAGGAGGGTTCATGGGACTATGGCTCGATTCATGGTGGTCCTAGGGTGGTCTAGTTGTGGTCCTTGGATGGAGGATAAGGTGGCTCGACACCTTGGTCGAGCCATGAATCACGCACCCCGCACACATTGAGCGGAGCGGGCAGCCTCCTTCTCACGCTTCGACCGAGCTTTGTGGCTCATTTCTTGAGCCAGGGCTGGGTCCAAGGGGATCGTCCGGACCCTGGGGTGGTCATGCCGGAGGTGAGGAGGGCTAAAGTGTCACGTCGTGCAAGTTTGGCAACGGCGTGCGTGTGGTGTGTTAGGGTTTGCATGGGCCGGTCGGTTCAGTTGGACCGGTTGGTTGGGTTCGTTTGGACCGGGTCTGTTAGTCGAGGGTAAAGTCAAATATTTTAAGTTTTTCTGAATTATTTTATTTCTGGACCGAGTATTTTAATTTTAAAGTATAGGGTCCAATTTAAAGATTATTTGGTCAAACCTTTTAAAGTCAATATTTTGGGTCAAACTTTTAATTAATTTTGAACCTAATAATTTATTTAACTTTTAAAGTCAAAATTGGTCAATGGGTTTATTTAGCCAAACATTATATATTTGATTTTTAAGTAAAGGATTGAGCATTTTCGAAATTTTTAAAGGTTAATTTTAAAACCTACGGGCCAAGTAATTTCTAAGGCTAAGTTTCAATTTTAAGTTAAGTCTAGACTTTTGGGCTTACAAGTAGTGGGCCAGGAACCTGAACCAGTCCTTGACCGGAGTAGAAAATGTAGAAGCACATGAATACATGTTTAATTTTATATGTAGTATTTTATGTACGTTAATGTTTTAATTGAAGGAATTAAATATATATTGATGGGCTAAGCTTTTAAATGGCATGTTTATGAAATGCATGCATCATGAAAATGTATGAAATGATAAAGGCATGTTTTAAAAGAAAAATGGAGGGATTGAAGTGACTTGTGGCAAGATAGACGATGAGCAGATCCAGGATGGGCCCAATGAACCTCTGTTAATGTATAATGATAGACGATGAGCGGATCTGGGAGACCAGGCCCAGTGAACCTCTGTTAATGTGATGATGATGTAGGTCGGGTGAAACCGGCCGCCACGTACGTTGGTTTAAGATTGAACAATCGAACATGTTCCATACTTCATGGATACGACTCACACATTTTTATTTTATGTTATGTCATGTCTTAATATGTATGCTATATTATGACGATATTTTACGGCTGATTAATGAACCATGTTTTACAATCATTCATGCACGCATGTTTTAAAGCTATTTTATTATACGTATATGCTTGCATGCGATTTTATTATATGTACCTTGATATTGTTCAGATAGAGCATGTTGGACCTTTAGGCTCACTAGATTTAAATTCTGCAGGTGATGACCCTGTAGATTTTATGCCAACCGATGGTGAGGACCTCTGAGCGCCCGTCACAGCTGTAGCCTCGTGACCACTATTACATCTCCATTGTATGTTATGAAACAGTTTCGGATATTTTCTTTTTAGTTTTATTCAGTTTTTCCGCACTTTGATTTACTCTTATTTTTAAAGGAAAAGGAAGTATGTGATTTTTGAGATGTTTATTCTATTTATGTTTTAAATTAATGTTGAGAAAAAATGTTTTAAAAGGAAGAGCCATACTTTTTAGTTTATTTATTCCGCACTGTGACACTCCTTGTATTTTGTATTGATGACATTCTACTCATTGGTAATGATGTAGGAATGCTGCATTCAACTAAAGTATGGTTGTCTAGTAGATTCTCGATGAAGGACATGGGTGAAGCATCCTATATTCTCGGAATACGGATCTATTGAGATAGATCAAAGAGGATGCTCGGACTCACCCAAGCGACCTACATCGATACCATACTTAAGAGGTTCTCTATGGAAGAGTCCAAGAGCGGACACCTACCTATGTGCACCGGGTCACTCTATCTAAGTCTATCTGTCCGAAGACTGGTGAGGAGAGAGAGAGTATGACACGTGTGCCATATGCCTCGGTAATAGGTAGTATTATGTATGGTATGATCTCGACTAGACCGGATTTCGCATATGCTATGAGTGTCACGAGCCTCTACCAATACAACCCCGGCCAAATGCATTGGAAGGCTGTGAAAGATATTTGATGTAGCCAAATTAACCTCAGCCGAGAGCTAATACCACCACGTTGAGGAGCTCGGTCACGTAGGGCGACTGGGGGACTGGTTTGCGTTCTCCTAGGCATCTGCAACCACAAACAACTCGTCAGAGGACGCTGGAAGTGTGTCCGACAAAGCCCCTCCGATGCTTAAGTCAGGCGACGAACGAGAGAAACGAGAGCAGTATATGAACTGAGTGCAAGAGTGTGCAAGAATGAGTGTGTGTAGAATGAGGGAGCAAACCTGTTATTTATAGAGGGACTAAGTCGGTGGGGTGGAGCGGAGATCTGGGGCATGCGAGATCCTCTTCGTGATCTCCGGAGATCCTGTTGCACAAACAAGGAAAATCGGATCGTCCTAGGATTCTTTAAATAAGGAAAGACGTATCCAGGTGGGATTCTTTAACACGTCGGGTCGGAGTCCTCGGGAGACACCCCCGAGATGAACATGGATCATCGGGGTGGCTCTCGAGCCCTTCTTGTGTAGTCCTTGGGCAATATCTCGAGCTCAGTGACGAATGTCCTCTGGTAGTTCTCGATCTTGGTGGCATGGATTGGGTTCGTGGCGCACTGCTTGGTCCTCGGGTCCGAGGTGGTAACAGGGGGCATCAGGAGTATCCCCCACCGCGAGTCCTAGATGAATAATTGAAGTATAGGAGTATGCCTGAATGAGTTCGGGACCCGAGGTGACGTCCCTGGTTCTGAGGAAAACCAAGATCCTTGTGAGGCTGCTCTTCGACCATCGATAAAGGGACACGTGGACGGCCAGATCAAGGTCGGGTTGAGCTTTTGGAAGAAAACCATGATCCGTGTGACATTGCTTCCTAGCCATTGATAATATTCCAGCGAACGGCCAAGATCGAGGGTGCCTGACGCCTGAGGTGACGGTTGAAGTTCCCTAAGTAATCTAAACCATTGATGAGCATGATATCGAGCGGTCAAGATCATCCTCCAGATTCTTATAAATACTCCAACTTCGCACTCCATTTCTCACTTTCACCTTCAACCGCACCGTTATCTGCCAAAATCTTCTCTCACTCCCGAGCACTCGACCTGTTTTCTCGATCTCCCTCTCATACTCTAGTAAGTTATAACTTTCTTTGAATGATGTCTTCTCCTTCCGATAGTCTCGTGAGTAGTACTACCGCATCAATAGAGAGCACCCCTCCCACTCCCAAGGTGAACGAGCCCTGGCTTCCCGAGCCTGAGGAACTCCCGAGCGTCCCATAGGGGGGAGGAGAAATCCTCTAACATGAAACTGTCTGACATAGCCATAATTAAGGAGAAGGGGGGTACCATGGTTAAATTCAAAGTGGTTCTTCCCCATCCCGACGAGAGGGCTCATCGCCCTCCTCCGGGCTTCCACACATTCTACATGAACCAAATAGAGATGGGCCTCAGGTTCCCGATCCCGAGGTTCATCGCCGCCCTGTTCCATTACATAAAAATTAGTCCGAGCCAACTAGCCTCGAACTCATATAGTTTCCTGCTAGCTCTGTCCATCCTCTTGGGCTATCACAAGATCCCTTGATCCCTTATGTCCTCATGCAATTAGTCCAGATAAAAGTGGTTAGGACCCGGGAAGTTCTACATCTCTCACAAGGGGGATCATACATTCATTAAGGGGAACCCGAGCTCCCACAAGGGGTGGATGAGCAGGTTATTTTACTTTAAGCGGGATGCGAAGAGGGACCCGCGGAAATGTGATACGTCCTGGAGGTACAATGTATTCACCCTCACACCCCGAACTCCCGATCGAGCCCCGAGCCTGACCTCCTTCCTAGAGGCTATGCGCGGTAAGAGCTAAAATGCTCTCGAGCTGATAAAGGAAGATCTCCTATGCTTCTTCAAGTTTAGCAGGAAGGTGGTCGAGCTCGCTGGGGACCTCGGTATAGTTGTGTCTGGCCCTACCTTATACACCCGAGACTGTGTTTTGCCCGAACTAACACTTTCCTTATTATTTCCTTTGCATACGAATGCATGGGGAAGGCCGAAATGTTGCAGTTCATAGAAGAAACCGAGGGGGAAGCCGTGCGCCCCAAGAAGGCAATGAAGAAGAGGAGGGCTTCTATCCCGGCCGAGAAGGAGACCCGTCGGGAGAAAAGGAAGAAGAAGAAGGATGAGGCCTCGGCCTCCGGGGACCAAAGAGCCTCGACCACGGAGGAGCACCGATCCCCGACGCCTCCCATCCCAACGACTGACGGGCGTCCTTACCCGACGCAAAACTTTGATATTCCTGAGGTCTCTTCTCCCAAGGGGGGATCGATGAAGGAGTCGGGCCCTGGATGAGTCCCTCCCTTCAGCTACCTCGAGGAATCGTTGTGGCCCTGACGGCGGCTGTAGCAAACAAGTTCATCTGTAACATAGCCCCTGAACGTGACCTGGGGAGATTGGCGGAGGCCTCGGACACCGAGGCCGTGGGACTGTTCGCGTCGCAGATTGCAACATTATGTTCCCGCCCTCCCGAGCTTTATTTTATGCTTGCGTTAGCTTGATAATCTTTGAGTTTCATGCAGGCCGTGGTTTGGGGAGGTGAGGTGGTGAAACGCCTCACCCGAGCCCAACGGGAGGCGAACGACCACCGCCAACTCTTCCTCGAGGCGATGGGGAACCACGCCGAGCTGACCGCACAACTCGAGGAGCTGAAGGACATTAGGGCCTAGGCGAAGAAGGCGGCGGAGGCTTTGCAAGAGGCGTTGAGGAGCCAGATCGTTACCGAGCGTGCCGCTCGAGCTACCGAGTAGGAGGCACTGTGGGTTGAGCTCGAAGTGGCTCTCGAGGGAAAAACTGATGACGAGGCAGAGCTCGAGATGACCCGAGCCCGAGCCGCTGAGGAGGTCGAGCGCCTGAGGGCTGAAGTCGCCAACGCTCGGACTCTCGGGAAGGAGGATTTCCTCAAGTCCTCGGAGTTCGATCGGCTGTGCGTGAAGAAGTCTGTAGTTGTTAGATAAAATTTATTAAGTTTTGATGATAACAAAATAATATAAGTACTGAAGTTAAGCTAAGATCTGGAAATACAAACGATGATATCAAATACGTTTTTGGAACAAAGCATATTTCAGTCGACGGGTTGATATTCAGCTGATGGTTGTTAAGAAGTATTCAGATGTTCGTTGAGATTTTCAGATGCTAGATATCAGAAGATGATATTCGGGATTATTTTAGAGGTTGAATTATTACAGGTTATCAGTTTCTGGTACTGGATCAGCCGTTGGATTTCTACGATAGCATTTGGTATTAAATCAGCCGTTGGGATAAATTCAGCCATTGGTTAGTAATCAGCAGATATATTAGTTTCAGACGCAAGTATTTGAGTGATAGCGTGTTTTGTTGAAGATTGCTAAAACGACAGCGTTTGGATAAGTCAAATCGACAGCGTTTGGATAAGTGGAAACGACAGCGTATTGGATTAGCGCTAAGATTCAGTCGATGGAGTTTGCGATGATGGAAATCAGCAGTTGCATTATTTAAGGGAAATCAGAAGATAGATACAGTGCTTTTGAACCAGCCGTTACGTTATAAAGGGAGATATTTCAAGAGATCAGCTGGTGCTTATTTTCAAGAGTTGAAGCTATCAGCTGGTGCATACTCTCAGATGATCAAGTCATCAGCTGGTGTGCGAACAATGAATTGATTCAAATTTGATCAAATACTCAAATTGGAAAAGATCGATGGCCATAACAGAATCGTACAATTGCCTGGAATTAAGGAGACAACGATGGTACTATTTTGGATAAATAGTACATATTTATAGAGGTTGTTACACGGTTATTGCACAAATATGGAAAACGACAATCTGGTTCTAACTATGTGCAATTTATGATTTGGTGGAGCAGGATATAAGGTTACAGATTATCATATTTCAAAAAGGGATATTATTTTCCTTTACAGAGTTAATCGATCGTTGTGAACGAAGACTATAAATAGCAGGAGTTTTGAATTGAAGAAGACCTTCGCTATTGACACTTACCGTCACTCTGCCAATTTTACGAGCGATTTTATATTTGAAGTTATTCTCAAAACGCTCACAACTCGAAGAACATTCAAACAAGCCTTCATAGATTTACCTTCGAGTTTATTATCTTGTTCAATCTTTTGAATCGAGTTTCGTTGTTTAGAAACCAGAGAATTCACAGCACTCAATAGATTTGTATTCCTTCGTTGTATTCATTGTTGAGTCTGTAACAAACGCACTGTCTAAAATCCGTTTGAAAATTATCTTTCTAAGTGTTGTAAAACCAGCAGATGCGTCTTCGTGATTGTTTGTGGAGGTGCTAGGAGTTCACCTTGAGCGAGGCTCGGTGATCGGGTGTTTGTAGAAGGCCTGCACGCATCAAATCTTCTAGTGAAACCTTCCTGAAAAGGAAGAAGGGGAGACGTAGGATATTTATATCCGAACTTCCAGAAACAAATTCTCTGTCCCTTAACTTGTTACATTACGCATTATTTACTGCTTTACACTTTTCAGTGATTAATCGGTTTCTTTCCGCACATTTTTGTTAACAGAGAAATCAGCCTTTAAAGCTGAGATACCTTAAGTCTGGTAACTCGTACTTAAGTTAAGCGGTGCTTGTAAAAATAGTTTTAAAAGGTTTCGAAAATTTAAAATACCAAGGAGTTCATTCAACCACCCCCCCCCTTCTGAACTCCTAGGCCTGTTTTCGTGCCATATTGATCCTATCAATTGGTATCAGAGCCTGTGCATCTCAGTTATTGAACAGTTGTTATTTGTGCGTTATTATATCTCAATATGTCTACTTCTCACAACAAGATTCCCATGTTTTCCAAGGAGGACTACGATGATTGGAAGATTCACATGCAGGCGCATCTGGCTGCTCTAGATGACGACATGTGGTCAGTCCCCTTCTGAACTCCTAGGCCTGTTTTCGTGCCATATTGATCCTATCAATTGGTATCAGAGCCTGTGCATCTCAGTTATTGAACAGTTGTTATTTGTGCGTTATTATATCTCAATATGTCTACTTCTCACAACAAGATTCCCATGTTTTCCAAGGAGGACTACGATGATTGGAAGATTCACATGCAGGCGCATCTGGCTGCTCTAGATGACGACATGTGGTCAGTCATTACAGAAGGGCCATTGACGATAATGAATCCAAACCTAGCCTTTTCGATATCTAACGAAGAGCCTCAGTTTCTGGAGAAGACCAGACATGAGTACACCAACGAGGATAAAAAGAAAGCCAATCTGGACAACGTGGACAGAGACATTCTTTATAAGACGCTGGACAAGAACATGTTCAGCAAGATCAAGACATGTACTACTTCCAAGGAGATCTGGGAAAATCTGATCAAATTTGTGAGGGAAATGACGAGACAAAGGAAAACAAGCTCACGGTGGCTCAGCAGAAGTACGAATCGATAAAAATGAAGGATGGCGAATCCATGGCTGAATTCGATGAGAGATTCAGTGCTGTTGTCATAGAGCTGACAATTCTAGGAAAGGAGTATAGCAACAGAGAGGTGGCACTCAAAGTTATGAGACCGCTCCATGGAGTGGGACGTGAAAACAATGGCCATGCATGAATCAAAGGACCTAAATAAGTTGGAGCTTCATGACCTGTTCGCAAATCTGAAGGCATATGAGTTTGAACTCGAAACAAGATCTGAAGCGCCATCTACTTCCCAGCCGACCAAAGCACTAGCAGCTACAACATCTATTGAACAGTGTTCTTCTAGCACAAGCAAATCAGCTGAGCAGCTCAACAATGACGCTATGTCCCTCTTCGTAAAGAAGTTTGGGAAATTTATGAAAAGATCCTACAACCCCTCTTTTCAATATAATGCAGGTAAATCTGAAAAGATTTCTACTGACAAAAATTTCTTTAACTATGGTCGACCAGGTCACTTTGCAGCTGATTGCAACAGACCCAATAACGAGGATCGATACAAACGCGATGACAAGACTGATGAAAGAGTTGTCGACAAATCGAAGGAGAGATCGAAAGATAGACGGATGAGGACACGAGGTGATAAGAGAACCAGCCGCAAGCATGATCGCAAAGTAATGGTGGCTGATGAAAGCACCAAAAGCTGGGCGGACACTGATTCAGAATCTTCATCTAGCAGCTCCTCATCAAGCTATAGTGAACAGGAGGAGGTTCACTGTCTCATGGCTGACCAAACATCTTACGACGAGGTATTTGACTTCTCTAATGTTGAATTTACACGAGAAGACCTTGTCAGTGCACTAAATGACATGGTCAAAGAGTACAGGAAGCTTTCTCACTCATTCGAGGAAGTTAAGGCTGAAAACAGTTATTTGAAAAATTGTTCAGCTGAACCAAGTGCTGTTGAACTTGGTGAAGCTGACAGTTTGAAAATCAAGCTGAGTAAGCTGACAGCTGAGAATGAATTGTTGAGACAAGATTCTAGTGAGCTCAAAGCTGAAATTGAAAGTCTAAATGAGCTTGTGAGCTCCTGGAACCAGTCTTCTCGTTCTCTCCATAAGCTGTAAGAAAGCCAAAAGTCAGTATACGATAGAAATGGTTTGGGTTTCAATAGTAGTGACAGCAGTGAAGGAGAAAATTGTACTCAATCATAGCTGGCACATGACAAGTTCAATAAGATGAGCTTTGTCAAAGCCAACGTGATATATGACTGCCGTGAGTCGATGATATATGATGACCAGACCTCTCAGAAGTTGAATCATAATGGAAAAGCTGGTATCGGCTTTCAAAAACGTGAGAACTCCAAGCCAAGCTGGCTAAAGAATAAACTGGACAAAGACAAAGCAAAAGCTGGTCGAAAGCCATTTGTTCCCAACCAGCCATGGCGTAGTTCAACGAAGGTAAAGTCTGGTTGGAAAAAGGTTCAGCCTAAGAGAGATCTAAGTGGTCAAAGTATGAAATCAAAGCTCAACAGATCTCACAGTAGTTATGCACAGACCCTGATGGACTCGTATACTAGAAGAATTGTCAAGGTAATTCAAGTATGGGTCCCGAAAGGGGTAATCCAATCAGGACCCAAGTAAAATTGGGTACCAAAAGCTGGTTTTATGATTGTAGGATAACAGGTACGAACCAGCTGATGTATCAAACTTATGGTATCTGGATAGCGGCTGTGCGCGACACATGATAGGAAATCAAAAGCTGCTATCAGACGTCATTCCACACAAAGGCGCAAAGATATTCTTTGGTGATAATGCATACGGTAACACTGTGGGTAAGGGTAAGCTTATCAACGGTAAAATCTCTATCTTAGACGTCTTAGTTGTTGATAATCTTCGTTACAACTTGATTAGCATTAGTCAGTTGTGTGGCTATCAGACGTCATTCCACACAAAGGCGCAAAGATATTCTTTGGTGATAATGCATACGGTAACACTGTGGGTAAGGGTAAGCTTATCAACGGTAAAATCTCTATCTTAGACGTCTTAGTTGTTGATAATCTTCGTTACAACTTGATTAGCATTAGTCAGTTGTGTGACAAAGGTTACATAGTCCATTTTCAACAACACACATGCACGGTTCATATTCCAAATGGTCTGACTGTATTGGTAGGAAAACGTTCGGGGAATACCTACATAATCGATTGGTCAGATCGACTGGAATCTGAGCAGTTGTGCCTTGCAGTTGGTTCTTCCAAGATCTGGCTGTGGCATCAAATAATGAATCATATTGCATTCAAAACACGTGCTAAGCTGAGTCAACATGATATGGTTTCTGTCTTGCCAAAAATCAGTTTTTCTAAGGATAAGATCTGTGCAGCCTGTCAGCTGGGTAAGCAAATTAAATCGACTTTCAAAAATAAAGGCGGAAAACGTTCTTCCCGTTGCCTTGAGCTCTTGCATATGGATCTCTTTGGTCCTATTTCCGTAACGGCTTAGGGGGAACGAATTTGTGAGGATTGAGAAATTCGAATTTGTGATTAATCAGTTTTGAAGGATTAGTCGCGTGATTTTGATTTGTCGAATTTCTCTAAGTGTAAAGAAATCAGTCATTGCGAATCTAAGAAGTCAACGCGAGTCAATGGTACTATAGCTTGCAGATGGTAAAATTTGAATCAGATAGTTACTGTAGCGTATGGGAAATACGCCTTCGTTTCTTTTTCCAGTCGCAGCGCTTGGAATGTTATCTGTTGGCAGAAAGTGTGCGTAAGAAGAGGTTGCTGCTGGTAGTAGTTGTTTTTAGTGCGAGAGTTAGCGAGAGAGCGACACGTGTTGGTCAACATTTTGGCATTGACTTCTGTTGACAGCGTTGATCAGTAGTTACATTGTGAGAGAGGTGTTGCGACTGGGTGACCAGCTGTTGATTTGAAGAACCAGCCGTTGATGAGAAGCGATGTCGTTTGATTAAGTAGAAACGCTGCGTTTTTGGCGTTGCGCCTGGTACCAGTCGCGAGGTATCTGTTGGCAGATATGATGACGTATCCTGTGAGACATCGTTTTGCTTTAGTTATCGGGAGCCTTCATACGTCGTCGTTTGAATTATTTAGCGCAACCAGTCGATGGTTATTTAGAGGAATCTGTTGTCAGCTGGTGTGGCGTTGCGGCGTCTTTTTATTTAGTTGCTACGATGTCGTTTTGGTATTGTTTTGGTATTATGTTGCGAATGGTTGTTGCGGCTGGTTTTGTTATAGAGGATGTGAATACCAGTCATAAGATACCTGCTGTTACGATGTCTGCTGATTTTGGTGAGCAGCAGCTGGAGAATTGAGAGATATACATATATGTGTTGATCGACAATTAGAATTATTCTGAACCCGATATTTCTTATCTCTATCTTCAACCCTCGATTAGCCACTGTTCACCTTGATTTAATTTCCGTCGATTTTCGTCGTTCTCCGCCGATGATTTGAGTGATTTGGTCGCGCTGGAATCCTTGAGACTTGCTATTTCGATTGTTACCCATTAGAGGCTGTAGAACGACTTGTGAATTAGAACACGAAGCTGCTGGTGTGCGAAGATTTCTGGAGAAATCTGATGGAGCGTTCTTTGGGTGTTGTGCGATTTTGGATAAGTGATTCCTTGCCAAGTTTAAGAGTTGAGAAGTACTCTGTAGGATTCGGTAGTTGAATTAGGCTACTGGCCCTTAGAACTTTAGATGTTGAGTTCGAATTTAACTTATTGTTAGATACCTGGTACATATTTGAGTTCCAGGGAGTCCCTGCCGTGAATTTGGTAGCGGGAGGAAGCTGACTTGCTTCGGCTGTTTGTACCGTGCCTTTGTCAGAATCTGTTGAGGTAGAATTCAGTTGTTGAAGGTACGATTGAGCGTGATTTAACAGCTTCGAGCATAACCTGCGAGTATCTGAGTCTTGAGTCTGGCTTATGTGAATCTGTGAATTATGTGAACTGCCTGAATTACTGATTTGTATGTGCTATTTACATATGTTATGCATGTAGAAATCAGATATGAATTTCTTGGCACTCATGCATACATTTTGAGCCAGATTGATTGGTTGATGACCCGAGATTAGAGCCACGTTGTGACTGGCCAACTGATGTGTTGTGCCTGAATAGTCTAACGCTATCATTGGAGTGGTGACTGCCGGATTCGAGCATCTACTACCGAGCTGTGATGGGCCGACGTGTCAGGCCTCGTGCTCACAACCGAGTAAAAACCCAAACACATGCGGAAGCTTATCAAAAAGTGGGTAAAATTTTCGCTTTTAGGCCCGACGGTTTAACACATATAATTTAAAATAGAATGATACTAAAAATAAGTTCCCAGTTTACAAACCAACAAAAGCAAGTATAGCATCAATACAAATAAAAGTATCAAACTCCACAACAGAATACAACAACAAAGCACAGGGCATCTCCCCGGCTACTAGACTGATACATACGTATATGCTATACGCTACTGGGACACTCAACCACCTCCTGGGCCACCGCTAGCTGGGTTACCTCCTCGACCAGCTGTATGACTTGGACAACATAACAGGCAAGCAAAAAAACCAAGCCCCAGAGGGACATGGGGTCAAACCCCAGTACGGAGAGCAAATAAACAGCAAATATACAGCATAAATAAAATGCAGATGCTATGCATGAGACACCGGATAATAACAGGAGGCTACGACCAACAAGGGAGCCAAAGAACTCAAGGCATAGCTCAATCAATTCTGCAACGGATAGGTGGCCACTGTGAGTGTAGGACATGTGGGAGTTACCCACTCACCCCTACTCGCTCACAATACCAGGTGCATCAATCACTCCACCTGCTGTTGCAAATAAACAGCAAAGATACAGCATAAATAAAATGCAAATGTTATGCATGAGGCACCGGATAAAAACAGGAGGCTACGAACAACAAGGGAGCCAAAGAACTCAAGGCAAAGCTCAATCAATTCTGCAACGGATAGGTGGCCACTGTGTGTGTAGGACATATGGGAGTTACCCACTCACCCCTACTCGTTCACCAATTCCAGGTGCATCAATCACTCCACCTGCTGTTGCCCAACCTATGAACTGTGGTAGTTAGCCACTCGGCGCATAGGGGCTAACACATCCCAGCAGGGAGATGAGAGTGCGGTATTGCCGCTCGCCCTCGCAACCTGGTAAGAAACAACAGCAATACAACAAGGCCCAACTACCGAAGTACAAGGCAAGATATAACTGAGATATGAAATGCAAGTGATTCGAATGCGTGTATGCATATAACAACAAGCAGTAAACACTGACAGCCATACACGTAAACAACAAACAACCATCACTGCATTTACTCATGCCAATCTCACGTTGTAACAAGCTCGAATCCGCACCTTAACACTGAGCAATAATTTACCAAATACAAAGCCTGAGAATACTGACTCCAACCTGTAAAACATATGCAAGATACAGGGAATCATCAACTCAAAACTCACGAACAACACACAAAAGCTCACGGCTGGGAGTACAAAGCTCAACCAGCAAACACCACCCTAATACAACTTAACAGGGAGCTAAATCACAGCTAGGAAACGAGATCTCAATAAATAAACTAGAAAGCTACCTGCACGCACAACTCACGACCGAGAGCAGTAGCTTCGCGATCTCTCCACAGCGAACACTAGCCTCTGAAATTGGTATAATATGAAAGAGCTTTCCAAGAGGAGTCCAACGCTACCTCAAACGTGAAAAACGGTGGCCGAAACGACGCGAAAGTCACCGGAAAGCTCACGGTGAACAGTGCCAAGGGTTGAAAAACAGAGAACGAAGTCGAGAGAAATATCTGCTAAGTATGGAATCTGGTGCTCGAAATCGAAGACCAAGTCTACCTTAAATACATCTCGCAAAAGCTAATTAAACTGTCCACCGACAAAACCAGCAGGCACCAACAACAAATACAACCAGCAGAAGCAACAAAACCAGCTGTTGAAATCTCAAACAACGCAAATCAAAACGACGTCGTAGAACACTACCTATGACTGGTTCTTAACCAAAAGCTGGACAACCAGACGACTGGTTTAAACATCGCTGGAACTCTCCAAAAGCTGGTACCAGCCGCAACATATAAAACGCAGCGTTGCAACAAATCAAAACGGCTTCGCACCGCTGACGTCATCAAATCTGGTCGATAGCTCTCGCGCAATACCAGCTGCAAGCTACAGTAGCGCACCACCAGTCGCAAGCTACAGTAGCGCACAATTCTCTCGTAGCTGGACAACCAGCCGCAACATCCAAACGACGACGTTTCCTCCTCGCGCTACAAGAATGTTGACCCGCGTTGACATCTGCTTCGACTGGACAACCAGCAGGCACGCACGCGACCAGATCTCACACTAGCGCTACATCAAAACGACGTCACTCCAACTTATCGAAATGCTGTCGTTTTGCCCTCAACGAACAAAATAAAACAGCAGCTGGATACAAAACACGCTACCAGCTCTCACTTAGCACAACGCATCCAGATCTCACCAAAACGACGGCGTCTAAGAATCTCGCGCTAAAACACGCTACTGCTGGATTTATCACCGACCAGCTCTCACCACAAAAACCAGCTTTTACCACAAAATCTCAAAAACACGAAAACTCCCAGAATTGCCCCAAATGCTATTTCAAACCCAAAAATGCAAACCCAACTTACAAACAGAGATCTAAATCACCAGAAATCTCTAAAAACCGATACAATCCAACAAAATCTTGATTACAAATTCAGGTCTCACATTTCTCCCCCACTAAAAAGGATTTCGTCCTCGAAATCAGAGAACAATTCTGGCACAACAACACAGCAGCAAGGTACAAAACAGGAACTCTCCCAACACAGGCCAAGAGTTCAAGATAACTGGGCAAACAATTTACAACATCTAAGGAAGAAATACAAACAAAAGCTACAACCTACTGGAAAGTATAGCTCAACGGATACTCAAACAGATGCGGCCACTCGCGCTGCATCTTTTCTTCCAGCTCCAACGTAGCTTCTTCCCTCCCATGCTTGCTCCACTGCACCATTACCAAAGGAATGGTCTATTCCTCCAACTGTTTCTCTTTTCTGCCAAGGATCTGCAAAGGATATTCTTGATAACTCAACGACTGATCTAGCTCTACCTCGTCAGTTCCAAGCACATGAGACGGATCTGGCTCATACTTCCTCAACATGGAAACATGAAAGACGTCATGTAAGGAAGACAACTCGGCCAACACACTGGCGATCTGCACTTGCGGCCGTACAAAGCCTCGAAAGGCGCCATGCCAATCGTCACTTGGTAGCTGTTATTATACGAAAACTCAACCAAAGACAACGCGTCTTGCCAGCTACCTCCGAAATCCAACACAACAGCGCGCAACATATCCTCTAACGTCTGGATAGTTCGCTCAGATTGGCCATCTGTATGGGGATGATACGCGGTACTCATCGCCAATCTGGTTCCCAAAGCTGTTTGCAAACTCTTCCAAAACCTGGAAGTAAACATCGGATCTTGGTCGGACACGATTGAAACAGGCACACCATGCAGTCTAACAACAAAATCAACGTACAGCTTCGCCATCTTCTTCAACGAGAAGGTCATACCATATGGAATGAAGTGTGTAGACTTCGACAGACGATCTACAACTACCCAAATAGCGTCGCATCCTCGGCTGGAACGAGGCAGATGCGTCACAAAATCCATCGCAATGTGCTCCCAATTCCATTGGGGCACCTCTAAACTCTGCAACAAACCACCAGGTCTCATCCTTTCGGCCTTTACCATCTGGAAATTTAAACAGCGAGCGACAAAACCAGCAACGTCATTTTTCAGGCCAGCCCACCAAAAGTGCGGCTTCAAAGCATGGTACATCTTCCGTGCACCAGGATGAACCCTATGCCTGCTGCAATGCGCCTCACGAAGGATCTCCTCCTTCAAATAAATGAGGTTTGGCACCACCAACCTGCCACGAAACCTCAAGCAACCATCGGACGAGACGGAATAATCCCCAAGTTCGCCAGCCCTGACTTTCATCTTCAACTCTTGGATAGACGGATCGGTCCTCTGAGCTGCTCGAATGCTGGAAACAATCTGCGGTTCCACTTGGAACGATGAAACCATTACACAATCCTCAGCCGGGTAAAATCTCCAACCCGTAGTGTTAAGATGCTCTTGATCCTTAGAGATGTACAACGAGGCAAGCATCTCACTAGCCTTCCGGCTCAATGCATCAGCCACTACGTTCGACTTCCCAGGCTGGTATTTAATCTCACAATCAAAGTGCTTAAGCAGCTCCATCCACCGACGCTGTCTCATATTCAAGTCAGGCTGCGAAAACAGATACTGCAAACTCTTGTGGTCGGAGTATACCCCAAACTGCTCGCCATAAAGGTAGTGACGCCAGATCTTTAACGCAAAGACCACCGCTGCTAACTCCAAATCATGAACTGGGTAACGAGTCTCATGCGGTTTCAACTGCCGCGAGGCATACGCAATGACTCTACCATTTTGCATCAACACACAACCCAATCCATTAAGCGAAGCGTCAGAACAAACAACAAAACCACCTGATCCGGACGGCAGAGCCAACACAGGCGCCGTAGTCAACTTTTCCTTGAGCAGTTGAAACGCATTCTCACACTGCTCAGTCCAAACAAACCGTCTATCCTTCTGGGGCAATTGGTTCATCGGCTTCGCTACACTAGAGAATCCCTCAATGAAGCGACGATAATAGCCAGCTAGACCTAAGAAACTGCGAATCTCAGACACATTTCTCGGTCGCTCCCAGTTCAAAGCAGCATCCACTTTACTGGGATCCACAGAAATGCCATCCGCTGAAATGACATGACCCAGAAATACCACGCGATCTAACCAAAACTCGCACTTGGAAAATTTCGCATATAACTGCTGCTCTCTCAACCTCTGAAGAACCATTTCCAAGTGCTCTTTGTGCTCCTTTGGAGTCTTCGAGTAAACCAAGATGTCGTCAATAAAAACAATCACAAACTGGTCTATGAACGCTCTAAAAACCCGGTTCATCAGATCTAAAGACTGCAGGCGCGTTGGTCAACCCAAACGGCATTACCAAAAACTCAAAATGTCCGTACCTTGTACGAAACGCAGTCTTCGCGACATCTTGTTCCCTCACCCTGAGCTGGTGGTACCCGGAACGAAGATCAATCTTTGAATACACCGCAGAACCTTGCAACTGATCAAACAGATCATCAATTCTCGGCAACGGGTACTTGTTCTTGATAGTGGCTTTATTCAACTGGCGAAAATCAATGCACATCCGCATTGAGCCATCCTTCTTCTTCACAAATAAGATGGGCGCTCCCCACGGTGACATACTAGGGCGAATAAAACCTTTCTCCAGCAAATCATCTAACTGAACCTTGAGTTCTCTCAACTCCGCAGGCGCCAGACGATAAGGAGCATGCGAAATCGGAGCTGTGCCAGGCACCAACTCTATGCTGAAGTCTATCTCCCGCCTCGGAGGAAAACCAGGAATCTCCTCCAGAAATACGTCGGGGAAATGTCGCACCACGGGAATGTCACTAAGCTGGACACTGGAAGAAGAAGACGCATCCAAAGCATAAATCATAAAGCCAGCATTTCCCAGAGACAACAAGCTAAACATCTCCATCGCGGAAACCAACGGAATCTTCGATCTAGAATCCTGGCCGTAGAAGTCCCACTTCTCGCCAGACAAAGGCCTAAAGTGCACAATCCCATGGAAGCAGTCCACGGAGGCCCTATAGCTGGACAGAACATCCATTCCAACTATGCAATCGAAATCCAAAAGTATCAAACGGATCAAGTTTTCTAACAAAACATGCTCACCAAACCGCAACACACCATTCAACAAAACCTCCTGGGAGAACAGACTCATACCACCAGGAGTAGAAACAAAAACAGCATCGCGCAAAGGAATGGTACACACACCATGATCAACAACAAACGAATCAGAAATAAACGAATGCGATGCACCGGTGTCAAACAACACACGAGCAGGAAAGTCAAAGACAAAACATGTACCTCCAATCACCTGGCTCGGTGTCTCCTCGGCCTGCTCCCTTGTGATGGCGTTAACCTGAGCATGCTGGGGTCCTGGGAAGAAAGGCTGAGACGAATGCCCAAAGCACGAAGGCCAGCCTGCTGAAACGGTCTAAACGGAGTCTCACCCATACGGGGCTGCTGAAACGGCTGAGAACGGCCCCTAGACTGACCTCCACGACCCTGAGCCTGGGCCGCGGTCTGCTGTGATCCAACTGACGGACACACTCTCGCAAAATTCCCGTACTGACCACAAAGGTTGCAGGAGCCCTGCATACCTACACACTGCGTGGAAGGATGCTTCCCACCGCAAAAGCCACAAAACTCAGTCCGAGAACCGCTGCTACTCGAACTGCCTGAATTGGAAGACCCTGAACCAGACTTTTTCTTGAATTGCTGACCGCGGGGTCGAAACCTCTGGCGGCCTGACTGCTGATGTCAGGCCTCGTGCTCACAACAGATAATTACAGGCGGAAGCTATCAAAAAGTGGGTAAAATTTTCGCTTTTAGGCCCGACGGTTAGAAACATATAATTTAAAATACGACAATACGTAAAATAAGTTTACCAATTTAAAACAACCAACAACAAAGCATACATAAGTACAACATGTATCAAACTCCCCTACGGGTACAATAACAAAGCGCAGGGCATTCCCCTGGCCAGCTGATACATATATATATATGCTATATGCTACTGGGACACACTAGCCACCTCCTGGGGCACCACCAGTTGGGTTAAACCCACGACCAGTTGTAGAACCTGGGTTTCCTGAAAACAACACAACAAAGAAACAAACCAAGCCCCGGAGGGACATGGGGTCAAACCCCAGTACGGAGAGCAACTATAAATCAGCAATAAGCAGCAAGAATAAAAATGCAGATGCTATGCATGAGATGCTGGACAACAACCCAAAGACTCCAACAGGAAAGGAAGTCAAAGCACAGCTCGACTAAAACTGCAACATATGGTGGCCACTGGGTGTGTTCCAAGTGTGGTAGATAGCCACTCGCCAGGACACAACACCTGAATACCAGATGCATCCAACAACTCGGCCTGCTGTTGCCCAACCTATGAACTGTGGTAGTTAGCCACTCGGCGCATAGGGGCTAACATAACCCAGCAGGAAGATGAGAGTGCGGTATTGCCGCTCGCCCTCGCAACCTGGTAAGAAACAGAACAAGAACGACGCAACGATGGCAATGAAATTGAAATGAGATGCAATTCCGTGTATGCACATGCTGGACAATAACAAGCATATCAACATATGCACGACAACAATACCAACAACATGTACACAACACATAACACACGGCCATCTCATAGATCG
>KV011196.1:23653-34448 GCA_001598015.1 Dorcoceras hygrometricum | reverse complement strand
ACCTGCGCCCACAAACACACGAACAGGAATAAGCTTCTGCCTCCTCACGATCTCTCCCTGGACAACCCGTATCTTCCAAGATCGGTATAGGATGAAAGAGCTCTCCAAGAGGAGTCCAACGCTACCTCGAATGTGAAAAACGGTGGCCGGAATCAACGGGAAATGGCCGGATAAGGTTACGGTGAACAGTGACAAGGGTTTGAAGAAACAGAGGACGAAGTCGTGAGAATTATTTTCTAAGTATGGGATCTGGTGAAAAGGAACGAAGCCAACGGTTCTAATTTATAGGTGCGAGAGAGATCTGTTTAAATTAAAAGAACATGCACCGACAGAAACAGACCTCCTCAACCGCGCGCTAAACCAATCAACAAGACCCAAAACGACGTCGCATTGCACCACCGGGAGAACTGCTTACGTAAGAAAATCTGCTATACAACGCAACGGGAGGAAATGCACATGTCATCAAATCCGTTCGCTAAACCAAACTTCGTAAAACGACGGCGTAAAGGACTTCTCGCCACTACCAAATATCTCAACAGAAACGCTTACGTCATCCCCACTATACCAACACGCGATGCTGACGTCATAAGATCTATCAACAGGTTTTCACCCACAACTCATACCAGCAATGCTTACGTCATCCACGCTAAGAAACCACGCGATGCTGACGTCATCAAATCTGCCAACAGATTCACCGAAAGGTCTCTCGACAGCAATGCTTACATCAGCCAAACGACAACAACACACGCTGCTGACGTCATGAAATCTGCCACCAGATTTCACCCGAAATTCGAAAATCTCGAAATTTCCAGAATTGATCCAAATGCGATTCTCAACTCGAAAATGCAACTCAAACAATCAAAAAGAAATCTGAATCACCAGAAATCCCTAAAATCCGATTAATTCAACAATTAATCCTTAACACAAATCCAGGTCTCACAGCTGAGCCATCTGCTGCTGCTGCTGCTGAGGATAATGAGCGGACTGAGAACTCTGAGACGACTGAGCTCCCTGACCAACAGGTCTACTGCCCTGCAATGCCTACGCTACCTGCGCTCTACGCGTACGACGGCTCCTCATGCCCTCCTCAATGTTGATAGCACTATCAACGGCCTCAGCATACGACTTGGGCTTGCTCGTCAAGACACTCCTACAACTCTTCATTCAAGCCCTCCACGAATCTGGTACTCTTGGCCCTCTCCCGGCCAGCAACATGCGGAACATAAGCCAACAATGCAGAAAACTTGCGAGCATACTCGCGCACAGTCATCGAGCCCTGCTCCAAAAACTCAAACTCCCGCTCACGGGTAGCCACATACGAATCGGGGATATACTCCTGCCTGAAGGTCTCACAAAAGGTGTCCCAAGTGTACCAACTCCAGTCTCCACTAAGGTACTAGATGCGCCTCGCCACCAGCGCTCTGCAGCCTTCCTCAACAACAAGGTCACTAACCTCAACCGGAGTTCATCGTCATACTGAGCCCGATCAAAAAGATGAATGACGTTATGGAGCCACGAATCAGCATCCTCACTCGACTCGTCGCCATTAAATACAGTAGGGTTCATCCTCTGAAATCGAGCTATAACAACATCCATCCTCTCTACCGGAGCCGGCGGAGCCTCAGCTTCCCCCTCTTCGCTACTCTCATGAGTATGACTAGGAGCACTATACTGATCATCGTTCTGACGTCCTGACTCCTGGAACTGCCCCCTACCTCTACCACGACGTCTAGGCGGCATCTAAAATACACTCAACAGGATAAGGAAAAAACAGAACAGATAGAGCATAGAAAGCATATAACAAAAATATGCAGCACGCAGTCACATAAGTCAAGCACATGCAACACACAACACTGTGCCTAGACTCGAGTGTGATCAAAGAAATTGAGCTTATCCCAGCTTAAGCTCTGATACCAAAAATGTCAGGCCTCAAGCTCACAACCGAGTAAAAACCCAAACACGTGCGGAAGCTTATCAAAAAGTGGGTAAAATTTTCGCTTTTAGGCCCGACGGTTTAACACATATAATTTAAAATAGAACGATACTCAAAATAAGTTCCCAGTTTACAAACCAACAAAAGCAAGTATAGAATCAATACAAATAAAAGTATCAAACTCCACAACAGAATACAACAACAAAGCACAGGGCATCTCCCCGGCTACTAGACTGATACATACGTATATGCTATACGCTACTGGGACACTCAACCACCTCCTGGGGCACCGCTAGCTAGGTTACCTCCTCTACCAGCTGTATGACCTGGACAACACAACAGGCAACTAACAAACCAAGCCCCAGAGGGACATGGGGTCAAACCCTAGTACGGAGAGCAAATAAACAGCAAAGATACAGCATAAATAAAATGCAGATGCTATGCATGAGACACCGGATAACAACAAGAGGCTACGACCAACAAGGGAGCCAAAGAACTCAAGGCAAAGCTCAATCAATTCTGCAACGGATAGGTGGCCACTGTGAGTGTAGGACATATGGGAGTTACCCACTCACCCCTAATCGTTCACCAATTCCAGGTGCATCAATCACTCCACCTGCTGTTGCCCAACCTATGAACTGTGGTAGTTAGCCACTCGGCGCATAGGGGCTAACACATCCCAGCAGGAGATGAGAGTGCGGTATTTCCGCTCGCCCTCGCAACCTGGTAAGAAACAACAGCAATACAACAAGGCACAACTACCAAAGTACAAGGCAAGATATAACTGAGATATGAAATTCAAGTGATGCGAATGCGTGTATGCATATAACAACAAGCAGTAAACACTGACAGCCATACACGTAAACAACAAACAACCATCACTGCATTTACTCATGCCAACCTCACGCTGTAACAAGCTCGAATCCGTACCTTAACACTGAGCAACAATTTACCAAATACAAAGCCTGAGAATACTGACTCCAACCTGTAAAACATACGCAAGATACAGGGAATCATCAACTCAAAACTCACGGCCAACACACAAAAGCTCACGGCTGGGAGTCCAAAGCTCAACCAGCAAACACCACCCTAATACAACTTAACAGGGAGCTAAATCACAGCTAGGAAACGAGATCTCAACAACTAAACTCGAAAGCTACCTGCACGCACAACTCACGACCGAGAGCAGTAGCTTCGTGATCTATCCCCAGTGAACACTAGCCTCTGAAAACTGGTATAAGATGAAAGAGCTTTCCAAGAGGAGTCCAACGCTACCTCAAACGTGAAAAACGGTGGCCGGAAACGACGGGAAAGTCACCGGAAAGCTCACGGTGAACAGTGCCAAGGGTTGAAAAACAGAGAACGAAGTCGAGAGAAATATCTGCTAAGTATGGAATCTGGTGCTCGAAATCGAAGACCAAGTCTTCCTTCAATACATCTTGCAAATCTGGTTAAACTATCCGCCGACAAAACCAGCAGGCACCAACAACAAATACAACCAGCAGAAGCAACAAAACCAGCTGTTGAAATCTCAAACAACGCAAATCAAACCGACGTCGTAGAACACTACCTACGACTGGTTCTTAACCAAAAGCTGGACAACCAGACGACTGGTGTAAACATCATGGGAAATCTCCAAAAGCTGGTACCAGCCGCAACAAATAAAACGCAGCGTTGCAACAAATCAAAACGGCGTCGTGATGGATCCGGATCGCGCCCCCCGGCGAGGCAGCGGAAGAACAGAAATAAACATGTGCCGGGAGACGATCAATACGATGAACAATTCATATCTATGACATTCATAGGGTGTTTTAAGGAATACCTTGCTGGCACTTGTGCCTGGCTCCAACCGGAATTACAAGAACGCCGGCTCTTCACGGTAGGTGGCGGGAGGATCCGTCAATCAGGTCCACGACCGGAATCGATCTCCCTCCAATCAGCCTGCACTAGAAGGCTGAAGGATTTTATCGCCAATGGATTCTCCTCGAAAAACTAGTGCGGAAACAATTTTCCGGCGAAGCGGCGGCGGCGGCGGGCGGCGCACGGCGGCGGCGGCGTGAGGAAGATGAAGAGAGGGGCGGCGGCCAAGAATGCTTAGGGTTAGGGTTTGCTTAAGTGTAGTAGTTAATGAAGTCTAGTCTAATTAAATAGACTTGTGGTAGGATTGTACCGGCCCAACAGGCCCGAGTCCAACGGGTGAACATTCGGTTCATCCCCACCACTGTGACTTCATCATAACTCCAATCGCCGATCAGATCGGACCGATCGACTCAATTTCCAAAACTGAATATTATGATCTGAAAAACCATTTTTTCATAACCTAGTGCAAAATGACCGTTTTGCCCCTCAACAGCGGGAAACCCCGGTTTGACCCCTGTTGACTTTTAGGAAGTCGCACTCCCCAAAGTCCTCTTCGTATGCTCAACACATTGAGCTGAGTATCCGTACGGGAATCTCGAATCCAGTACTTGTGTGACCCTCAATGGTTCAGGGATACAGCTAGCCGTGGGCCCACAACCATTGCGGCTCCGGAATCACAATTCCGGACTTGCCCATCGGATCATGGTAAAGCATCTAGCAACATCGCCCCATGATCCCCTAGGTATCACTGATAGTGCCTGCAAGAACCAGTTGGTCATGGTTAGCGTACAGTACGGTCCTTTCAATCCATATATCCCGATCAGATCAACGACCATTGGTAAATCGAGAGTCGCTATAGATCCGATAGCCATGCATACATCTTGGAGATCGAATAGTGACATCGCAAGTGTAACTAGGTAAACACATTTACCTAAAACACTTCTAGTACTCTGGCCAGAGATTTATACACTATTATCCCCTCAGATATCATAGGATATCCACGCATGTCTGCGAGCGGTGAATCCTCGACAACGATGCATAGACTCCTACATGCATCGGGGTCTCACCCAATCCCGCCGCCTGATGACCCCAAGTGAGTCGGCAAACGAGTCAAAGTGAGACGCCTATCATATAGAATCTCAATGACGTTTCGAGTCGTGAGGACTAATCAGTACAACCAAGACCTCGGACTTATCCACTCGACAAATGGTAACCACTTGGAAAGTCCGAAGGAGGGTAGTTCGATAGATCACCAGGTCACTATCTATCTGCATGCTCAGAACATCACAATGTTCCCTACCAATGAAACATGGTACTTCGCATCGCAGATACTAGTCTCGAACTCGGGCGGCGTTATCCTCATTTTGACGGCCCAATCGACTAGGAACATGTTCAGAATACATAGCGACTATTAGATGTGTTTCATGATAGCCGTCATACCCACTATCACATCTGACATACGCTTTAGTGCATTCTAGGCCTTTACTCAACGCAATTGTAAATCATCATACATACAATGAAAGTAAAGAATGCCATATAAATAAATGCGAATATCATGTATAAAGATTGTCATATACAAGAGTCTATTAACCCACACGCCACAAGTTGGCTAGTTGGGCATCTACTCTTACAATCTCCCACTTGCCCTAAATCCAAGTACTCATCAGACGCAGTCCCATTGTTCGTGATGTTTTTCAAACAAGGGTCCTGGCAAGGGCTTCGTAAGTGGATCAGCAACGTTGTCTGCAGAGGCGACTCTCTCAACTGCTATGTCACCTCTAGCCACAATATCCCGGATTATGTGGTATTTCCTCAGTATGTGTTTGGATCTTTGGTGAGACCTAGGCTCCTTTGCTTGAGCAATGGCACCCGTGTTGTCGCAGTACACCAGGACTGGACCAACTCCATTAGGAATGACGCCCAACTCTTGGACGAAATTCCTGATCCAAACGGCCTCCTTAGCAGCAGCTGATGCTGCAATGTACTCAACCTCAGTGGTTGAATCCGCGATGGTGTCTTGCTTGGAACTCTTCCAAGAGACAGCACCACCATTGAGCATGAATACAAATCCAGAGGTTGATTTCGAATCATCCACGTCACACTGGAAGCTAGAATCAGTGTAGCCTTCCAGTTTCAGTTCACCACCCCCATAGACCATGAACATATTCTTAGTCCTTCGTAAGTACTTAAGAATATCCTTCACGGCCTTCCTATGCAATTGGCCGGGGTTGGCCTGGTAGCGACTCGTGACACCTAGATCATATGAGACGTCCGGTCTAGTCGAGATCATGCCATACATAATACTACCTATAGCCGAGGCATAGGGTACACGTGCCGTACTCTCTATCTCTTCATCAGTCTTTGGAGACATTGAATTAGATAGAGTGACCACATGACACGTAGGTAGATATCCTATATTGGACTCTTTCATAGGAACCTCCTAAAGTACGAGGAATGTCACAACATCACTTCCAACTTTCTCGTACACGCACGGTTCCTCCGGTTTCTTGATGAAACCTAATTCCTTAATTGTTTCATCGAATCTCAGGTTCCAACTTCGCGATGCTTGTTTGAGACCATAGATCGATCTCTGAATCTTGCATACCTTATGCTCGCTTCCGACAGACGTGAAACCCTCAGGCTGTGTCATATAGATCTCTTCCTTAATGTTTCCATTAAGGAACGCAGTTTTCACATCCATTTGCCATATCTCATAGTCGTACCATGCGGCTATGGCTAAAAGGATCCTAATTGACTTGAACATTGCGACTGGCGAGAAGGTTTCATCATAGTCAACACCTTGCCTTTGAGTGTAACCTTTCGCGACCAGTCGTGCCTTGTAGGTCATTACCCTACCATCAGGCCCAAGTTTCATCTTGTACACCCATTTGCACCCAATAGGAACAATTCCTTCGGGAGGGTTAACCAGAGTCCAAACTTGGTTAGCATGCATTGAGTCAAACTCAGACTGCATTGCTTCAAGCCACAAATTAGAATCAGCATCGGAAATTGCTTCCTTGAAAGTTCTTGGATCAGATCCAACAACTTGATCACCTTGATCATCTTCAAGGAGAAAACCATATCTCTCAGGAGCCCTAGGAATCCTTTCGGATCTCCTAGGTGCGACCATTTCTGGTATTGGCTCTGTAGGTGCAGGAGACTCACCTGGTACTTCGATTGGATCTCGAACCTCTTCGAGTTCTACTATTATGCCCTTTCTATCAAGTACAAATTCCCTTTCCATAAAGGTGGCATTCCTAGAAACAAACACTTTTGTTTCGCATGGATAGTAGATGTAGGACCGAGCGCTTGCCGCTTTACCAAAAGCTATAGCTGGTGGTAACGGTGCAACTCCAATATTTTAAACTGTACAGCAACACAAGCACCACGGTTCGATCGCTCTACCTAGCAGGGGCAATTATTGCACTCCAACAATCCCCCTCCCAATAATTGCACTCCTTGCAATGAATGGGAATCGAACCCGTGACCTTGGCTCTGATACCAATTTTAGGACCGAGCGCTTGCCGCTTTACCAAAAGCTATAGCTGGTGGTAACGGTGCAACTCCAATATTTTAAACTGTACAGCAACACAAGCACCACGGTTCGATCGCTCTACCTAGCAGGGGCAATTATTGCACTCCAACAATCCCCCTCCCAATAATTGCACTCCTTGCAATGAATGGGAATCGAACCCGTGACCTTGGCTCTGATACCAATTTTAGGACCGAGCGCTTGCCGCTTTACCAAAAGCTATAGCTGGTGGTAACGGTGCAACTCCAATATTTTAAACTGTACAGCAACACAAGCACCACGGTTCGATCGCTCTACCTAGCAGGGGCAATTATTGCACTCCAACAATCCCCCTCCCAATAATTGCACTCCTTGCAATGAATGGGAATCGAACCCGTGACCTTGGCTCTGATACCAATTTTAGGACCGAGCGCTTGCCGCTTTACCAAAAGCTATAGCTGGTGGTAACGGTGCAACTCCAATATTTTAAACTGTACAGCAACACAAGCACCACGGTTCGATCGCTCTACCTAGCAGGGGCAATTATTGCACTCCAACAATCCCCCTCCCAATAATTGCACTCCTTGCAATGAATGGGAATCGAACCCGTGACCTTGGCTCTGATACCAATTTTAGGACCGAGCGCTTGCCGCTTTACCAAAAGCTATAGCTGGTGGTAACGGTGCAACTCCAATATTTTAAACTGTACAGCAACACAAGCACCACGGTTCGATCGCTCTACCTAGCAGGGGCAATTATTGCACTCAACAACAACTTAAAATTTGAAGACAGAAATAAAACAATATCCCCTATAGCTACTGCAGCAACCCTTGCTCCATTGCCTAGCCTCAAGTGGGTCTCACCCTCTCTAAGACGTCGACTTCTTGTCCACCTGCAAATCATTGCAGATATGAGATCCACATCCGGTATCAAGTACCCAAGAAGTTGAATTTAGAGACATATTTATTTCAATGTAGAACATACCTTTCGCAGTTCGCAACTTCTCGAGGTACTCCTTGCAGTTCCTCCTCAAATGCCCAGCCTTGTGGCAGTGGTGGCAAACGTCCTCGCTCTTGTTCGGCTTAGAAGCCTTTGCCTTTGGCTTCTTGGCAGACCTTTCCTCTTTCGCAGGAGCAGAACGCTTCATGCTCTTGCGTCTGGGCCCCTTCTTCGCAGAGGAAGAAGAACCCAGAAGGAGGACGGGTTTGTCCTTCTTTATAGTCCCCTCAAACACTACAAGCATGTTAACCACCTCTTCAAGGGTGGCCTCCAGCTTGTTCTCCGAAGCCAATACAAGATTAAGGTTGCGGATCCAGTCTTGATAGTTCAGATCGGTGAACCTGTTGCTATCCAGTATAGCAGCGAGCGGGTTTTTCATCGAAGCCATTTTATAAAGCAGTTACACTGAAAAGAAAACAGACATACATTACTAACTATATATAAAATAAACGCTAAGACATAAAACATGGTCATTAAGTTTTATGAATTACCCTCCCACTATTTTAACGATTTCACCACCCTCTAATAAAATCGAGAAAACAGGTTTCTTTAGTGGGTACACGGAGCCCAATCAAGCGATCATGGACCCGAATAATATCAGCCATCCATGACCCCCAAAAGGTAGTTTCCGATTGCAAACCGTGCAACCTCCATGTATTCACCTCACGTCCAGTAAGGGCCCAATAATATGACGCTGTTTACTATCACGTGTCAAGATGACCCATCAATGTTGAGTCGTGAAGGACGGTCCCCTTAACGTCCCCAATAATATGAGCCAACGTTAAAAGGAGTTCCAACCAACTCACAACAGTTGTCAATGGCGTGGACAGCTTTCCGGCATACATGACCCCCTCAATAATATGAGTCGGGCCATGTATACGGGTAGCATCGACGTACACCCATTGTTGATGGAAGGTAGGATTAATTTAAACAATTTTAAATACCCTTTTGTTTATCGAATAAACATTTTAGCTTGATATAAGTTTTAAATCATATTTAAAACGAGGGATTTTATTTTGAAAAATTTTGGTCTCATGCATATTTAAATCTAATTTAAAACATGCAACAGCGGATTCAATTAATCTATATATCAACATTTATAAATAAATATTGGGATGATCGATCGCGAGAGCTATGCGGTCATTGTTGATGGAAGGTAGGATTAATTTAAACAATTTTAAATACCCTTTTGTTTATCGAATAAACATTTTAGCTTGATATAAGTTTTAAATCATATTTAAAACGAGGGATTTTATTTTGAAAAATTTTGGTCTCATGCATATTTAAATCTAATTTAAAACATGCAACAGCGGATTCAATTAATCTATATATCAACATTTATAAATAAATATTGGGATGATCGATCGCGAGAGCTATGCGGTCCGTGGTTGCCAGCCACGGACCTGGGTCCAATCCTAGGGGTAATGCAATATGCAATGCAATCCTATTACAAAGCTTTCCGGTTTTACAGATCTTCGGACTTCAATATCTTGATCGTCATCGTCCACCGTCTTCGGATGTCCTCCCACTAAATCTAGTAATTTTACATTTAAATTTACTATGACAAATAAGGGATACATTTATCAAGGGGTGGGAACGGGCCACAAAAAGACCCACTTTAAATGAAGATCAAATATTTACAAACCGAAATCATACAAAACCTATTGCATACACCTAACACATTGGGCACGGCTCTCGATCACCCCAATCATGCAATTAACTAATTAACATGCATAATTTAAATAATCTAATTATTTATCGTAAAATCATATTCTAATTACAAAATCGTATTTTGCCGATAAAAAAACAAATTTTAATCAACAAAATCATATTTAATTATAAAATCATATTTCATAATTAAAATCACATTTTACTAATTTTAATTGTATCATATTGGGCTTAAAACGATTCTAGGCCCAAAAACTTAAAATTTCAAAATCGACCAAAACGGGCCTGATATGGTATACCGGCCCAAAAACTTCACGGGCTGCCCGGACAGGCCCGGACCAACCCTAGGAAGAAATCAGCCGTCACGACATCGCCGGAGCATCGCCGGAAAGGCGGCCGGCCGGCGGCCGCCACCACAAATTTTGCGCGCGACGTGAGGCCACGCACGCGGCCACGACAAGGGCGGCGCTCCAAGCGCCAACGGGCGCCGATCATGACGCAACAAATTGCACCATGGCCTGCTGACCATCGGCAATTCACGCAGCGTGTACGCAACCAGTGCGCGACGTCCGGCCTTCGCATGCGCATCCATATGCGCGACCGTGGTGAACATCGCGCGCCAATCAGCGGCGCAAATCAGCGCATCCTCGTGCGAGGCAGGCGATGCATCACCGCATCAATTCAATCGCACAGCCGCGCGCAGCGGCCGACCATCCACGCAGCAGGCGCACGAGGGCGCGATGCGCGACATGCGCACATGTAACCGCGCGCACACATGCGCCATGGGAGGGGGGGCCGCCATGCGCGGAGGCGCCGCGGCCGCG
>KV011196.1:9648-22190 GCA_001598015.1 Dorcoceras hygrometricum | reverse complement strand
GCATACATCTTGGAGATCGAATAGTGACATCGCAAGTGTAACTAGGTAAACACATTTACCTAAAACACTTCTAGTACTCTGGCCAGAGATTTATACACTATTATCCCCTCAGATAGCATAGGATATCCACGCATGTCTGTGAGCGGTGAATCCTCGACAACGATGCATCGACTCCTACATGCATCGGGGTCTCACCCAATCCCGCCGCCTGATGACCCCAAGTGAGTCGGCAAACGAGTCAAAGTGAGACGCCTATCATATAGAGTCTCAATGACGTTTCGAGTCGTGAGAACTAATCAGTACAACCAAGACCTCGGACTTATCCACTCGACAAATGGTAACCACTTGGAAATTCCGAAGGAGGGTAGTTCGATAGATCACCAGGTCACTATCTATCTGCATGCTCAGAACATCACAATGTTCCCTACCAATGAAATATGGTACTTCGCATAGCAGATACTAGTCTCGAACTCGGGCGGCCTTATCCTCATTTTGACGGCCCAATCGACTAGGAACATGATCAGAATACACAACGACTATTAGATGTGTTTCATGATAGCCGTCATACCACTATCACATCTAACATACGCTTTAGTGCATTCTAGGTCTTTACTCAACGCAATTGTAAATCATCATACATACAATTAAAGTAAAGAATGCCATATAAATAAATGCGAATATCATGTATAAAGATTGTCATATACAAGAGTCTATATACCCACACGCCACAAGTTGGCTAGTTGGGCATCTACTCTAACACGTCGCACCGCTGACTTCATCAAATCTGGTCGATAGCTCTCGCGCAATACCAGCTGAAAGCTACAGTAGCGCACCACCAGTCGCAAGCTACAGTAGCGCACAATTCTCTCGCAGCTGGACAACCAGCCGTAACATCCAAATGACGACGTTTCCTCCTCGCGCTACAAGAATGTTGACCCGCATTGACATCTGCTTCGACTGGACAACCAGCAGGCACGCACGCGACCAGATCTCACACTAGCGCTACATCAAAACGACGTCACTCCAACTTATCGAAATGCTGTCGTTTTGCCCTCAACGAACAAAATAAAACAGCAGCTGGATACAAAACATGCTACCAGCTCTCACTTAACACAACGCATCCAGATCTCACCAAAACGACGACGTCTAAGAATCTCGCGCTAAAACACGCTACTGCTGGATTTATCACCGAACAGCTCTCACCACAAAAACCAACTTTTACCACAAAATCTCAAAAACACGAAAACTCCCAGAATTGCCCCAAATGCTATTTCAAACCCAAAAATGCTAACCCAACTTACAAACAGAGATCTAAATCACCAGAAATATCTAAAAACCGATACAATACAACAAAATCTTGATTACAAATTCAGGTCTCACATGAAGGGCCCTGAATATCATGGACCGATGATTTTCACCGGCTGACTTGCTGTGCATGGTATAGAGGCTCGATAGATTTGATTGGAAGTTGATTTACTGGTCTTGATATCCGATTTCTCTTGACAGCCTCATGCATCTCATGACTTTAGATACTGCATGTTTATGAGTTTTTGTTTATTTAGAGCTCTTCGTACTGAGGATTGACCTCGTATTTGTCTTCCTGCTTTGTGTTGTTTGGGAATGTGTACCCATTTGCAGGATCTTCAGGTAACCAAGCTAGACAGAGTGGAGGTTCAGCTGGTCGATCCCCGTTTCCTTGAGTCCCGGTTTATTTATGATATGTATTGAACCGGGGGATGCCCTGTGTTTTATTGTATTTGGGGATCTGTATTTTGAATTGAATATTGTTGTTACCTATTTGTTGGAGTTTGAGTTAACTCTTATTTTGATTATGAATATTTTGAATGTATGTTTTGAGTTCAGGCCCATTTGATTTCGAAAAATTTTTAAGCCCGATTTTATGCTTCCGTGATTATCTGCTTAATTGTGCTATTATCTTGAGTAATTAGCACGGGGCCTGACAGAATTACACCCTTGCAGTCGTTGATGATTTTACTAAATATACTTGGGTGTTGTTTTTAAAAGCAAAATCTGAAACCGTCGACCAGCTGATACGCCTTTTGAAACGTTTACAAAATGACAGATCTTGTTCAGTCAACCGGATAAGAAGTGATCGCGGTACTGAGTTCTTGAAATTTAAATAACTTCTTATCTAGAAGACTTAGGAATAAATCATAAGCTTTCAGCAGCTAGAACTCCTTAGCAAAACGGGTTAGCTGAAAGTAGAAACCGCACTTTAAAGGAAGCTGCTAGATCCATGATTGCATATTCCGGTATTTCACAAAAATTTTGGGCAGAAGCAGTTAACACAGCATGTTACACTCAGAACAGATTTATGATTAATAGGATGCACGATAAAATCCCATATGAGATCTGGCATGGCAAGAAACCTGATATATCTTATTTCAGGTTGTTTGGGTGCAGATGCTTTATTCATAACAATGGCAAGAAGCATCTAACAGCCTTTGAACCTAAATCTGATGCAGGTATCTTCTTAGGATATTCAGCTGTGAGCAAAGCATATCTTGTTTTCAACAATCGAAGCTTGACAGTTGAGGAATCAGCACACGTGGTGTTTGATGAAACCAGTTTCAAATCAAATTCAGCTGCAAGCCTACATGATTTGTGTTCACGTCTGGAGTCAACAAGTCTTGAAGAATCAGACGACGATGTGCCACAAATATATTCAGCTGAAGAACAACCAGCAGTGCACAACAAACATTAATACACAACAAGATCTGACAGGTAACCCAGTAGTCATTGATTTAACTAACAATGATTCTATACAGGGTCAGATCTTCCCAAGTGTACCAGCTGCTGGAAGTGTAGAGACAAATGTTCAACCAGACGATGTTCAATCAGATGTTGTTCCAACAGACATTGATAAACCAGACGTTGCGCAAGCAGTCGCAAGCATTTCTCCATTGATTTCAAGACCAACGTCTGAAGTACCAGCTGCTACACAAATTATCAAGTGGTATCTTCACCACCAGCTGGACAACAATGCGCGAGCACATCATATCATTCGGTATCAAGACCAACGTCTGGACAACCAGTCGCAAGTGATCATCAGCTGGTATCCAGACCATTAACTGAAACAAGAGCTGATCCTAGCTCACATCTGGAACAACGATCACAACAGCTGGAAGCAGACGCACAAGCCAACAATGCTCAACATCAATTGGCGTCAGCTGATCCAGCAGTTTCAAATCAGCCAGCGACACAGGGTGAACAAAGATCAAATCCAATTGGACTTGATCTTCGGTGGAATAAAAATCATCCACCCGAGCAAGTCATAGGTAATTTCGAATCTCCTGTTCGCACACGAGGCCAGCTAATGCATGATAATTTTAATTCTGCTTTCATCTCGCATATAGATCCTAAGCAGATAGATGAGTCCTTAGCTGACCCCAGCTGGATAGAAGCAATGCAAGAAGAACTTAATCAATTTAAGCGTAATAATGTTTGGACACTTGTACCTAGACCTTCTAACCATTCAGTCATAGGAACTCGATGGGTCTTTAGGAATAAACTGAATGAAGATGGCATAGTTACTAGAAACAAAGCTAGGCTGGTAGCGCAAGGATTTAGACAAATTGAAGGAATAGATTTTGATGAGACCTTCGCACCAGTAGCTAGATTAGAAGCCATCCGCATGTTTCTTGCATATGCTGCATTTAAAGACTTCAAAGTCTTTCAGATGGATGTTAAGAGTTCCTTTCTTAATGGCGTCTTAACAGAGGAAGTGTATGTTGCACAACCTCCTGTCTTCGTAAATCATACACATCCAGATTTTGTTTACAAACTGGATAAAGCTCTATATGGGTTGAAGCAAGCACCCAGAGCTTGGTATGACACACTATCGAAGTTCTTAATTGAGCATGATTTCACAATAGTCACAGTTGATAAGACACTGTTTAAATTTGTGAAAGCTGATCATGTTTTATTAGTTCATATTTATGTTGACGACATTATTTTTGGGTCAACAAACCCCAAATTGTGCCAAAAGTTTTCTAAGTTGATGCAGGACAAATTTGAGATGAGTATGATGGGGGAGCTGACGTTCTTTCTGGGCTTACAAGTACGACAGCTGGAAAATGGAATCTTCATTAACCAAGCTAAATACACGAAAGATCATGTTTTATAGTTCATAGTTTATGTTGACGACATTATTTTTGGGTCAACAAACCCCAAATTGTGCCAAAAGTTTTCTAAGTTGATGCAGGACAAATTTGAGATGAGTATGATGGGGGAGCTGACGTTCTTTCTGGGCTTACAAGTACGACAGCTGGAAAATGGAATCTTCATTAACCAAGCTAAATACACGAAAGAACTGCTGAAGAAATTTTGCATGGACAATTTCTCAGCAGCTGCTACTCCAATTAGCTCATCAATTAAACTGGATAAAGATGAAGCTGGTACTGCCATTGAGGTATCTCTTTATCGTGATATTATAGGCTCTTTGCTATACTTAACTGCTAGCAGACCAGACATCATGTTTGCTGTCTGTATGTGTGCTAAACAGAGCCAAAGCAATCGCATTACTTAGCTGTAAAGCGAATATTTAAATATCTGAAGGGTACTTCCAACGTGGGTTTTTGGTATCCCAAAGACTCAGGCTTTCAACTAATTGGTTATAGTGATGCAGATTACGCAGGATGCAAGATTGATCGTAGAAGCACAAGTGGGACTTGTTAATTTTTAGGGGATCGACTGATTTCCTGGTTTAGTAAGAAGCAGACGTCCATCACAAAGTCAACAGCTGAGGCAGAGTATCTTGCAGCTGGTAGCTGTTGTGCTCAAATCCTTTGGATACAACATCAGCTGAAGGACTATGGAGTCGATGCTTCTGAAGCGCCTATTCTCTGTGACAACACTCGTGCGATCGCGATCACCCAAAAAATTTTGAAAATCTTTTCAAAATCATTCCAAATTGTACGCGCCGACGGATGCTTGACACGTGTTGTCAACATGCGAAACGTCACATCTACATTCCTATTCTTTCACCTTTTCGCATTCCTTACTTATTTACAGTGTTTTCCCTCTTTGCTAACGCTTACCTTGCAAAATTTGCTCTCTGGTATTCTCGTATTCTCTTGTGTTTTTTTGCGTATATATTTCAGGCAATATCTCGCAACCTTTCGACTATTGACAATGGCATCTTCCTTCTACACCAACACTCTTCATTTCGATTTTGAATCTGTTTTGGCCATGGATGACCCAGGTATGGTGTCTATGTTTCAAGCCCTAATGGCATCTGGCCTAGAGGGATTTTCGGGTTGCCCCGCAGTGCTTTATGAAGCTGCTTTGGTTGATTTCTTTGAAAATGGTTCGGTGAGGGATGGTTTGGTGGTTAGTACTGTGAATGGTGTGCCAGTGGAGATTACGGAGCAGTTGTTTGCTGAGCTTTTGAACTTCCAGTGGATGGTTTGTCAGAGTTATCGAAGATTCCCAAGGATAAAGTCTTTGATGCTAGGAGCCTTGTTTCTCTGACTGGTGAGCCAGTTAGTACCTCTGAGAAGAAGAGCCAGATGAAGATCGAGTATCGCTGTAACGCCCCAAAATCCATAGGACCACATTTATGCATTTTATTGATCTCTTGGGCCAAATTGGCAATTTTAAATGTTATGTATTTGCTGATGCATTGATTTCAGAACATAAGATGCGTGCGGCTGGTTCCAGCAGATGACTCCAAAGAGTGATGCACGAGCTGGTTTTAAATCGATTGAAAAATATTTTAAGGAGGAAAAATGATTTCTTTTGAAAAAGGTTTGGTGTTTTACAAATTTAAAATGATATGAAGGGAATTTTACTAAATTCTATAAGTGTGTCATGCTTGATTTCACAAGTAGCTTGCCACTAATCCCTTTCATATAAAAAAATGTTTTCAAAGTAAGATTATTATCATTTGCAAAGAAAAGTCTTAAAGTGTCCTTCAAAATATTTCCAGAAGAGTTCGTGCGTTACTCAAAGAGAAGATTTCTGCAGGAATTGATTGCTGTCGCAAAGCTTTGTTTAAGGCAAGTAAAAGCTGATCCTTTGCTACACCCTTGGAAGCATATATTGTTGTTTTATGGATCTGCTTGCCTGTATGTTTAAAATATGTTGAAGTTTAAGTTTAAAATGATTTTGTACATGTTCAAAGGAAAGAAGATGGGTTCGAAAATAATGTTTTGATGTTTATGATGCTTCCAAAATGTTTTCCAGAAAGTTTAAGATGTTTTAAAGTACTGAGAATTCGAGTTTATTCCCGGAATGTTTATGAATGTTCTTCAATTTAGTAGTTGTAATATCAGAATTTGATAACGGTGTAATCGATAGTTGTTAGTCGAATCATTATGAAGTTTGGTTTGATAAGCAACGGCTGATAGCATAGTTGTTGTTTTGATGATACATATACCCAGTTTTATTCTAGCAGTTGCATTTCCTTGTTAAAATCCAGCAGCTGCATTGTTTTCGTAAATTCAGCAGATGCACTGTTCATCAGCAGGTGCATGTTTGTATTTAAAAAATCCAGTAGATGCACTGTTCATCAGCAGATGCATTTTATTGTCAAATTTCAGCAGTTGCACTATTTGTTTCTAAAGTACTGTTCATTGCAGCTGGTATTAGTCTTGCGACAGATACTGTTCATTGCGTCTAGTTTTATTGCGACTGGTTTCTCTTGCGACTGGTCTCATTTCAATGATATGTTTCCTAAAGTGAATTCGATACTCAGTAAAGTTTTGAAAATGGGAAGCTAGAGTTTTAAATGATGGAACCCGATGATGTTTAAAGAAATTTTAAAGAAAGAAAGGATGTTAATGGAACCAAAGTTTATTTTAAGATTATGTCATAGATAGTTGACGGTCACCTAGGAGAAGGGTGAGCAGTTGTCTAGATGTCGACTGCCCTTTCATATGAGCTATATGCTAAAGCTGATATCGGAAGTCATTTTGATCAAAGTGCTACACGGACCATGAGGAGCTTATATGCCATAAATCTAAAGAAAAGATATTGATGATAAGAGCTGGGCTATTATCCCCTGTCTCCAAGATTTAAGAAAGAAATGTTTGTGAAATGTTTATGTATGTTCAGATGTCTGCCTGCGTTAAATGAAATTGTTATTATTCAGGTTTCACTTGCTGAGCCCCTAGGCTCACTAGCTTTTAAAAATGGTGCAGGTATGACAGCTGAGGAGCGAACAGGAGGTGAAAGCTGATAGAGGCTGCTGGGTGTTGTGTTTATCAATGGCCAGCGTTTTCCGTGTCATAGTTGTTACTGTTTTGATTAAGAAATACTGTATTAAATCAGTTGCAACGGTTGTATATTTATATATAATAGCAGCTGTTGTAAATCGCAATTGCAATTATCAATGAAAACTGTTTTCCGCAAATGTTTTCAGTAGTTGGCGCGCAAATAAGTATCTGCTAATCTTTAAGTTGTCTTGTGTTTCGATTTCTTTTAAGTTATAAGAAATACAGCTTATAACAAATTGTATTTTAGCCTTTCTTTTATTTCGAAAATTTTTATTTACCCCTATTCGTGATCCCGTTGGGTTCGGGTGTCACAACATGATATCAGAGCAACGTTCCTGAGATAAACACACGCATCGTCAGCTGAATCAGAGTTCATCGACTGTTCCTCTATGTAGTTGGCGCGCAAATAAGTATCTGCTAATCTTTAAGTTGTCTTGTGTTTCGATTTCTTTTAAGTTATAAGAAATACAGCTTATAACAAATTGTATTTTAGCCTTTCTTTTATTTCGAAAATTTTTATTTACCCCTATTCGTGATCCCGTTGGGTTCGGGTGTCACAACATGATATCAGAGCAACGTTCCTGAGATAAACACACGCATCGTCAGCTGAATCAGAGTTCATCGACTGTTCCTCTATGTTGTGAGTTTATTTTCAGAGCACTGTCTTTAAATTATTTAGCATGTTCTGATATATGTATGTGGTGGATTATGGGCTATAGAATATAGAATGGCAGGAATAGGAAGAACTAGAAGAAGTATTCCTTTAGTAGAAACTGATAGTGATAATAATGCTAATATCACACAACTTTTAAGGCTGCTAGTATAACAAAACAATAGAGGTAATGGCCAATCTTCCAGCAGTAGGGGACCTAGTAATGACGATCCCCAAGAGAAGTTTAGACGACAGAAACCCAAGGAATTTAGTGGTACTACTGATCCACTAGTTGCAGAGAGCTGGATTAAATCTATGGAGGTTATCTTCGAGTACCTCCAAATGTCTGATTTGGATAGACCAAGGTGTGCTATCTACATGTTGAGGGAAGATGCGATGATTTGGTGGGAAGGAGCCAAGTTGTCTGTGGATCTGCTGAATCTTACATGGGCATATTTCAAGCAAGTATTCTACGAGCAATACTTCACAGCTGGAAATAGGTCTGAATTGAAGAGGGAATTTTTGACCCTCAAACAAGGGAGTTTAACCGTACAGGAGTATGTGCGGAAGTTTGAAAGAGGGTGCTATTTTGTGCCACTGATAGGAAGTGACCCATAAGATAAATTGAGTCACTTTGTAGAAGGATTAAAGTCGATGTTCAAAATGAATGTCAGGTTATCTGTGCCAAGAACTTATAGAGAAGCAGTTGATAGAGCCCTGCAAATTGAAAGAGATTGGAAAGATGTAGATGAGGAAAGGCAGCAAAAGCGACAAGCCTTTCAGCAAAAGGACCAGAGGCCGTTCAAGAAGCAGAACAAGAACCAGCAGAGGCCTCAAGAGCAAAAGCCTCTATTGATCCAACCTATTAGCTTTGTTCCTGCTGGTAATAATAGAACAGAATGTCCCAAGTGTCACAAGAATCATCTGGGGCAATGCAGACTTGGACAAAACGTCTGCTATAAATGTGGAATGCCCGGACACATTTTGAAAAATTGTCCAAAGCTCAAACAACTGTTGACCAGCAGAGCCTTTGTCATGACAGCTGAACAAGCTCCTCCAGACTCGACAGTAGTCACAGGTGAAATTTCGATAGCTGGATTTCCTTATCTGGCTTTGATAGATTCAGGAGCTACGCATTCATTTATTGCTGCTGAGTTTGTTAAGAAATTGTCTATCCAGCAGGAGCAAGTAATGATAGGTTATTGTGTGTCGGTACCATCAGGGGAGAAGCTGGTATCGCACGAACTGTTTAGGAGTTTAGAACTCAAACTTCAAGGACATAAGATTACTACTGATTTTATTATGTTGCCGATGCCAGAATTTGATATGATTTTGGGAATAGATTGGTTAACTAAGTATGGTGTAGTAATTGACTTTAAACTACGATCAGTAGCTGTCAACCCACCAGGAAAAGAGTCATTCCAGTTTTTGGCAAAACATGTTAGTAAAGTCCCTTCAATTTTATCATCTTTTAGCCAGACGTGGAGATAGTAAATGAGTTTCCTGATGTTTTTCCAGAAGATATCCAGGGATTACCACCGGATAGGGAGTTAGAGTTTTCAATTGATCTAATTCCAGGAGCTGCTCCAGTATCTAGACCACCATATCCATTAGCTCCATCAGAAATGAAAGAATTGAAAGAACAGATACAAGATCTGTTGGAGAAGGGGTTTATTAGACCAAGTACTTCCCCCTGGGGAGCCCCTGTTTTATTTGTTAAGAAGAAGGATGGGAGTATGAGGTTGTGTATAGATTATCGGGAGTTGAATAAATTGACAATTAAGAATAAGTATCCATTACCCAGGATAGAAGATCTGTTCGACCAGTTGAAATGGTCAGTAGTATTTTCTAAGATCGACTTGAGGTCGGGATACCATCAACTGAAAATTAAGGCATCTGATGTGTATAAAACAGCCTTTAGAACTAGGTATGGCCATTATGAGTTCCTAGTTATGCCTTTTGGACTTACGAATGCTCCATCATATTTTATGGATTTAATGAATAGGGTCTTTCAACCATTTTTGGACCAGTTTGTAGTTGTATTCATTGATGATATCTTAGTGTATTCTAAGACCAGACGTGAGCATGTCCAAAATTTAAGAATCGTTCTCCAGATTTTGAAAGATAAGCAGTTGTTTGCTAAATTTATCAAATGTGATTTTTGGATGGAGAAAGTATCGTTCTTAGGCCATATAATTTCTAAAGATGGAATAGAAGTTGACTCAGCCAAGGTAGAAGCTGTTCGCGACTGGCCAGCACCAAAGACTGTTGCAGAGATAAGGAGTTTCTTGGGTTTAGCTGGATATTATCGGTGATTTATCCAAGGATTTTCTAAGATTGCTGTTCCATTGACTACGTTAACAAGAAAATAGGTGAAGTACAACTGGACAGTTGAATGTCAAAATAGTTTTGATAAACTGAAGCAAGCATTGATTGAAGCACCTGTTTTGATGATGCCAACTGATGAAGGAAAATTTGTAATTTATACTGATGCTTCTAAGTTGGGACTAGGAGTTGTGTTGATGCAGGATCGTAAAGTAATATCATACGCATCTAGACAGCTGAAGGATCATGAGAAGAATTATCCAACGCATGACTTAGAACTAGCAGCTGTTGTCTTTGCCCTTAAGATATGGAGGCATTACCTATATGGGGAGAAGTGTGAGATATTCACAGATCACAAGAGTTTGAAATACTTCTTTACCCAGAAAGAATTAAATATGAGGCAGAGGTGATGGTTAGAGCTGGTTAAAGATTACGATTGTACTATCAGTTATCATCCAGGAAAAGCAAACGTGGTAGCTGATTCTAAGCAGGAAATCAGTAGGACTAGTGCAACTAACTGTATAGAAATCTTTGGTGACTGATATTGAAAGGTTTGGACTTGAGATAGTGTCCAGCAGCAGTAGTAATTTGATTTTAGCCGACCTCTCAGTAAGATCAAATTTGTTAAACCAAATTCGAGAAGGTCAGCTACAAGATGAGCAACTGAAGAAATGGGTTAAACAAGATAAAGAAAGAGGCAGTAGTCTCTATTTTTCATAAGATGGAATTGTTAGGTATTTGGGCAGAATCTGGGTACCTCAATTAGATGATTTAAGAGCTGATCTTTTGAGGGAAGCTCATACAGCTCCATATTCAGTACATCCAGTGGTAAAAGCTGAACATCAACGACCAGCTGGATTGTTGAAACCACTACCTATTCCAGAATGGAAGTGGGAATGTATAGCGATGGATTTTGTGACTGGATTACCAAGGACATCTCAAGGATATAACTCCATCTGGGTTATAATTGATAGACTCACTAAGTCTGCTCATTTCTTACCAGTTAAAACAACATATGAGGTGAGCAGATACGCAGAATTGTATGTTAAGTAAATAGTGAGGCTACATGGCTCCATATGAAGCTCTCTATGGCAGAAAGTGTAGAACACCTGTGAGGATTGAGAAGTTAGATTTGTGATTAATTGTTTGGATTTGGGATTAATCACGTGTGTTTTGAGAAATTGCGTAAAGAATATGGTTCCTGCCGATTTCCTCAGCAGCAGCGCTAGTTAAGAATGAGAAATATCGATTTTTGGGTAAAGTCAACGCTGGTCAAAGTTACTGTAGCTCGTGCTGGTGAATTTTGTATCCGTAGCGATGACGTCAGCGTGACGTATGAAGATCTGCTGGTTTTGGTTCGAGTTGAAGTTGCTGCTGGTAGATATTGCGTTTAGCGCGAGATTGAGCGAGGAAGCGACGCGTGTAAGTCAACATTTTGGAGTGTTGACTATTGAATTCAGCAGTTGCGCTTGTGAGTAACGTTCAGCAGATGGTTTGAGAAATTGTCGCGAGAGCTATCGATAGATATGATGACGTAGACGTGACGTATCCATTGCTGCTGGTAGCGATTGCGTTGTTTTGATTACTGCTGATCAGCAGGCGCGCTTTTGCTAGAGCGTTGAGAAGCGGCGTCGTTTGATTAAGTGAAAACGCTGCGTTTTGGAGCTTTGTGTTGGAGATCAGCAGTTGGCAGATTTGATTACGTATGTAAAATGACGTCGTATGGTTTAGTTTTCTCGCGTTCAGCAGATAGCTGTTTTGAGGCAAGAGCTGTTGTCTGCTGATGGTTGCTACGGCGTCGTTTTGATAAGTTGGAACGGTGTCGTTTTGAGATGTTTTGTGCGATTGCTGTTGTTGGTAGTTGCTGCTGAATTTTACGAAGGAAAAAGAGAAGATTGCTGCTGATAGACCTCTGCTGAACTCTTCGATAGATTTTAGTGAATCAGCAGGCGAGAATTTGAGAAGTATTTATAGAAGTGTTGATCGACACTTAGAATTATTTTGAGCCAGATATTTCTTATCTCTTCTTCTCCAAACCCTCGTCGAACTACTGTTCACCGTCACTTACTATCGCGATTTCCCGTTGATTCCGACCTCCGTTTTTAGAGTTCTTGGTAGCGTTGGAAACCTCTTGAGAAGACCTTTCTTTTCCTACCAATCTTGGAGGCTGTGTTGAGCTGGAGCGAGAACGCGAAACGGCTGAATTGAGCAGTAAGTTGCGCCGTGCGTTTCTATCCTTTGGGTGAGCTTTCTTTCGTTGGTTTGAGCTAAGATATTAGGTATCTTTGGCAGATTTAAGCTTCTAGGAATTTTGAAGGGTAATTGTC